>CM034352.1:70705359-70980359 GCA_019925275.1 Mytilus edulis
GCTAATTTGGGCTTACATTTTATTCAAAAATTGCCAATTTGACTGCAAAAAAAGTTCTAAAAATATAGTCCAGGCAGGTTTCACATAAAAGAGAGCCCATTATCGAGTACTTATCGATATGAAAGTCAAACATCGAGTAAGAAAAGATAAGTTAAATGTTTAAGAATCGAGTTTAATAACAAAGTAAGGTTCACATTGCCCGGGGGGGGGGGGGGCACTTCAAACTTTCAAAGGGGTGAGCAGCTGAGACATCAAGTACCCCACCCTTTTCATATATTTTGTTTATCAAAAATATATACCTTGTCATATATTAATGAACAAAAAACAGACCTATAGATATATTTGGATATTTTTCATCTTCTGATACATTAGAGTTTACAAAAATTTTGAGGTCCCGCTCATTTTACGTTTTTGTTTAGAAGCAACGCAGTCGCAATAATCACACATTGCTTTTCCAATAAATTCTTCACTCTTCTTTTTGCCCCTTTTATAACTTTAATTATGAAGAAATTTCAATTTGCAAAGACAATAGATAATGTTTTATCAGATAATTGCAGTAAGGCAGCAACCATTTGATTTTCTGGGGAGGGGGGCTATGGTTTTTTTTTCTGTGCAAACATTTTTTTTCGCCTTCGGCGAAGAACAATCTAATTTTTTAGCGACCAACGGAAAACAATTTTTTCTTTCACTTTTAGCATTACATATAGTGGCAGCTGAGGGTGAAACAAACAATTTTTTTTTCTCAGGGTCCAAAACAAATTATTTTTTTCACCAAAACCTGGAAACAAGAAAAAAAAAAGTGTCCTATTCCAGCGGCTCATCCCTACCAGTCATTACTTAGGAAGTGCCCCCCCCCCCCCCCCTAGTCACATTGTCGATCAGACTCAATCAAAATGATTAACACAGATCGATTAAGAAACCAGAAGACGGATTTGACTCGTTTAACGAAAATGTTCGGGTGTCTATCTTGCTTGGCACTGATTCAACTTTCGATTCGATAACTTTTGAAGGTCAATAAAATTCGAATAGGGATCAAGAAGAACAATCCATGCACCAGATATTTGTTGGGAAATGTTAGTATATATAGAGAGAGATCAAGATAGGTCATTATACAAATATTTTAGGTAAACGGACAGAAAGTCACAGAACAAAAGTCTAGACTCAATCGTATCGTGTTCAGTAATTGTCCGAACTCAGAAGAGTGTATATTGCCGAATTTCGTATTAATTACGGGACTGTTTCGGAACGGGTTCATCAAAGACGGTTCGTATTCGGGATGCAATCTTGACTCAGTTCGCAAAAAAAAAAACACCAATGACAAATCTATCCAGATCATGCCCGTTCCACAGGACACCGTCCAAAAACACAAAACATTGTTCCGATTTTGATCCGATACTGTAACTGTTACAATGCCGTGTTTGGCGAAACCTTTTCAACTTTTGATCTTCAGTGCTGTACAACTTTGTACTTTTTTCACTTTCGATCTTTTATATCGGGGCGTCACTGGTGAGTCTTGTGTGGACAAGGTGCGTTTTTGGCGTATTGAATTTTAAACCTGATGCTTTTTGTTATCTATTAATCATGTTTTTCTTTGTCTAATATGTTCTCCTATTTATTTGTATTGTAGTCCTGTAATATTATGTTGTCATTTCAATGTTATATTTAACTTTGCCATTAAAGTGCGAGGTTTGGCATGCCATAAAACCAGGTTCAACCCACCACTTTTATTCCCCTTTAAAAGTGTCCTGTACCAAGTCGGAAGATGGCCATTGTTATATTATTGTTCGTTTCTGTGTGTGTTGCATTTTAACGTTGAGTCGTTTGTGTTTTCTCTTATTTTTGAGATAAGACGTGGCACGGTACTTGTCTATCCCAAATTCATGTATTTGGTTTTCATGTTATATTTGTTATTCTCGTGGTGTTTTGTCTGATGCTTGGTCCGTTTCTGTGTTGTGTCGTTGTTCTCCTCTTATATTTAATGCGTTTCCCTCGGTTTTGGTTTGTTACCCCGATTTTGTTTTTTGTCCATGGATTTATGAGTTTTGAACAGCGGTATACTACTGTTGCCTTTATTTACAGCAGAATCTGTCACGACATAATCACGATTGAAATCCGACTAGACAAATCGAATTTGCTCAATTCCTATTAAAAGTCACCTCACTTGGACCTCTCTAAGCCGTAGGAATATGTTACGAACGTATACTACAGCGATCGGTCAATAATAGGACATTCCATGACATTGAGGATAGTAGGCCGACTTTTTTACTTTCCGTGTTTACGGTGTCTGGTCTCAAACGGGAGCAATGATCAGCGCTGTGTGAATCCCGCATCACAAAATTACCAGGAGTCCGGTTGTGTCCGTGTATATGTCCGGCCACCCAGTTTAAAAGCCCTCTCATCTGTATAATTTTTTCCAAATGTTTATCAAACTTACATGTATATCAGAGATACATCATCAGCAAGGGTCCGTACGAGGATGTCGTTGCCATATAGTTTTATCCTTGTCCGTAATTCCGTATTTTCCGTAATTTCGTTATTCCGTTATTCCGCAACAAACCATTTAACGGGTTTTTTTCTAAACGTCTTCAGATATTTGACTGGTTTTTGGTATGTGAGTTAACCATGATGAGTTACAGCTAGGTCAAGTTCAAGTTTGGTTCCGCTCCGCTAATTGTTACCGAAATTACGGGCTTTGAACTTCGATATTTGTTGAAAAGCACAATTATACATACCTTTTTTGTAAACGCTTTCAGATATGGGCTGATTTTTGGTATGTGAGTTACCCATGATGCTCAAGAATAAGTTTTGTCCAATTCGGCTATTTTTTTCTGTAATTTCGGGCTTAGGACTTTGATAAATTTTTGAAAATCGCACTTATACCGATTTTTTTCTAGATGCTTTCAGATATTGGGCTGATTCGTGGTATGTGAGTTAACCACAATGAGTTACAGATCAAGTTTAAGTTTTGTTTTGCTCCGCTTATTTTTGCCAAAATGAAGGTTAAACAACTTTGAAAATTGTTAGAAATCAGTTATACAGACTTTTTTTCTATATGCCTCTAGAATTTGAGCTGATTTTTGATATGTAGGACTACTATTATGTTTGTGTCCACATGTGTCCACAATGTCCACATTGAAATTCCTGATTTTTCAACTTTTTTGAGACGGGGTTGTTCGTGTCGCTTTGACACATCTAGTTTTTAAAATGTGTTAGGCTTCAGAAATAATAGTTTTATGGGAATATTGCATTGTAAGCGCTCTTTTATACGCATGTACAAAAAATGACAGATATTTATGAAGCATAAATCAAAGATTGATATGAGCAATGTCTAGGACTAGTTCGAAAATATAAGTGAATGAACCTCTCTGAATTTGTACCACAAGTTTCCATACCAAACAAGAAAGGTTTTTTTTTTCGTAGAAATGATAGGGAAAATAGAGATGTTGACGAAAAATGATGCATTTACCTATCTGCTTAAAAATAATATTTTGAGCTTAAATGGTCCGGGACCCCCTTTTTTTCAACCAATTTGATTCACTCTTTGTAAAGATGAAAATATAAAAAAAATACGTCACTTCTGACCTCGGGCTTCTGACAGAAACTTCTAATAGGACCGAGCCACCTTAAAATTGATTGACTTTTGTGATAATGGTTCCATGTTGGAATTAGGGCAAAAAGAGGAAGTGGAAACAAGTTTTTTTCTGGTATCCGAACAATAACTTGTGTATACTGAGTGTATTGAGTATATTTTTTTGAAATAGTACTACAAATATACGTACAACATTGGATTGGCTGTGTTGGTTATTGCTTAAACCGTTTAGGAGTTAGGAGAAAAAAGGGGGATTTGAATAGGTTTCCTTAAAATTGCTGAAGTTATTAGTATATTGATATCTTTAACTTTGACCTAAATTTATAAAGTTACTTTACTAGAATGCATTCTCGAACCTACAACTGGGATATAAAGTTGATTCTTTGTCACGTGATCAGATAGGTACAATAGTAGATAAGGTGCACACATATATATACACATTATGTGACGTCATTGGACATATATTCGAATCCCGGCGAGGGAAGAACCAAAAATTTGCGAAAGCAAATTTACAGATCTAACATTGTTGGGTTGATGTTTAGACGAGTTATATATATATATATATATATATATATGCCCATAACTGCAGTGACGTCAGTTAGAACTGCTCTATACTATCTTGACAGGTTTGGACAGTTCTACGGCTAGAAAACTTTTAGACAGTTCTGTTGATAGTTCTACGGTAAGAACTGATAAAGTCACTTCTGCCGACATTTCCACGATTATAACTGATTTGGTCAGGTCTGCTCACAGTTATACGACTAGAACTGTTTTAGACATTAGACAGTTCTATCCTAAGACTGATCGTCCTGAATATGCATGAAATATTTGCCACTGGACGTTAAGCAACCAACAATCAATCAACCCTAAGACTGATCTAGACAATTCTACCTAGAACTGATTTGGTCAGTTCTATCTAGAACTGTCCTAGGATAGATTATTCTTACAGTTCTATCGGGAGATTAGAAGTGATCTTCACTGTATGATTCCAAAAGAAGATCCTGAATTTATTGCAATTGTTTCTTTGGTTTTTTTTCAAATCAGGTCGTCATAATGCACAATTATTTTTTTAAATATTCATCGTTTTTTAACTCATAGGAAATAAGAGAAAGAGGTAGGCACATGTAACCTGCCCAAAACGTAAGATTGTGTTTACGATAAAAACAAATAGATAAAATAAATAATACATCCAATTTGAGGTCCTTATTGCGGTCTGCTTTTAAGTCTTTTCGGTTTTTTTTAAAAAACAAATAAAATACAAAATTATGAAAAATATATAATTTAAATTTTGAACATGTTCAAGTTTAATATTACTACAGTCATTTTTAATATGAATTTTCTTAATTTACCTGTCACAGTGTTTCTGAAAAACTAATTCGCGCCAATGTAATCACAAAATGCGCGCAAATAAAATGCGCCCGCGTTACGTCCACTTACGGAAAAGCGAAATATGGTGTACAAACGAGTAACATTATTTGCGAAAGAGTCAGTAGCAAACTACGACAACTTGAAGTTGGAAAAAAGAAAAAATCCCGTTTACTTCGTGAATATTTTGAAATTTGCGCTAAAACAGCTCTTACTTTTTCTTATTGGACCCTTTTATACTAGTATGCAGCTCTTTTTTTTAAGGATTATCCATCCATCCGTAAAACAGTGTTGAATGTAAACAAAAAAAGAAGAAAAAGAAATTTTTATAAAATGTTATCTTAATATTTACGCTTTTCAAATGTAATGGGAGATAACTTATTTTAGAAATAAATATTTTCATCTGAAACAGATATGACTGATGACAAAATGAGTTACATCCCATTTTGAATATTATTAAAAAACTTTAAAGTAATACGATCTTTAAGAAATATCTGACAAAGTGCACTGTACAGAAGTGCATTTCGTATACATATGATTATAATAATATACAATTACTGTCTTTTGATGAGGTAAATGTGTGGTTTTATTGACTTTTGAAAAACTGATATTCACTGAGGCCAACGGCCGAAGTGAATATCAGTTTTTCAAAAGTCAACAAAACCACATATTTACCGAAACAAAAGACAGTAAATGTTTTATTCCATATTCCGAAAGAAATGAATGCAATAGAAAATATTTACCAAAAGTAATTGTAAATCAAACGGTTTTTTTTTACCAAAATTGTACACGAAAAAGCACGCGACGTTTAGCGCGGTGAATATCCATTTTCCGCAGGTGAATATGCTTATTTATTCAAAATCCCATTCATATAGAAAAACCTACTAAAAGTTTATAAATATGGAATAACTATAATTATCAAATGGAAGAAGAATGTCAAAATGCAAAATATAGCTAGTCTATAATAAGGGGGATAACCAAAACTGCTTGTTTCTAAAAATATCTTCTATTTGTGTTTATGTACTTCGATAAATACATGTTTTTTAAACTATTCATTTCTTAGTTATTCCTTATAAAACGATAAAAACAAACGATGAAATTTAGCCATTATTTATAGAGCTCTTGTTATTTGTTGTGTTTTGTATTTTCTGTTATTGAGAAAAATAAAAAGATAACCAGAATGTCCATGAAAATCTGACGAAGACATATACTTGGTTGACAATCTCTAAAGATTTGGGGATTTTCAAGATTTGAATAATTATTTACGTTAGTTGTTGATATTTTTGCAACGAAAGATTTTCTTTTTTTTTCTTTTTGGACAATTATAATAAGCCCGATTGTAACTTTTGTCGTCTTTTTTTCTTACTAACTCTCCATTTTATTTTGTACAATATGTATTCATCTGTCGTGACAGTATTGAGCCTTAATTTGTTGACCCTTGAGAAAAAGAAGTAATCATTGAAATAAAACAAGATGCTTAAACTAAACAAGTTACGGAAACTGGCATTAAATTACAAATTTACCGAACGAAAGTTTATTAGTTTAAACTTGTTATTTACTCCAAATTAAATTTCAGTTAAATTGTCTTATATTAGTAGTTTGTTAAAAAATAAACGTATGTTTAAACGAAAACTTTAACGGCGATAAACTAGATTTAAACCTTTTAAATAACAAATTTAAACTGGTATTATTTTTCAAATAGATAACAAATTTAATAACCCATAAATCGAAATTAAACTTAAGAAAATAAGAAATTTAACAAAATTATGAAACTTTAATAAACTACTAAAATAATTCTTCATAAATCAGACCTTAAATTCAAAACTAGAAATTTAATATATGAATAAATTTTGTAAACGTATCATTTCATGCAGTGTTATTAGCCTGTTTTTGTTTGTGTTTAACATTAAACGGAGGTTTCATTATCTTGTTACTGATAACATTTAAAGATTTTTATTGTTCAAATATTGATATGTCGGACAACTTTTGTCTAACCAGTTTTCTGTTGGTCTTTCTTTTTCTCACCATTCGGCATCATGTGTCTGCTGTCTATTAAGCTCTTCATTGGCCGAATTAATTCCATTTTGAACCTCTGTTAATGTTGTATCAACATTTATAATATCATTTATAATAGTGTAATCACAGAGAACATTTACAATTTTAGCTATAAACTCATTAGTCCATTCTATAACAGTATTTTGGCAATTAGTAATAAATCATTCTGATAAAACATTCTTTCTCACTTAATATTTGAGACGTAGCTAAATCTGTGAATGATCAGACAAGCAACTAATTTCATGTGTAGAAAAATAAAGAACTGAGGACAGAAGATGTTCACTAGATATAGCATAATCAATTTTACTATTTATATTAATTAACAAGTGTGATAGATATAATAATGAGCAAGAGTATCATATCATCTTTTGGAAAATTTCTCGATAAATCACAACGTATAATTAGTTTCGCTTTAAATTGTCAACTAACACAGTTTTATTGGAATTTATCTATGGAACATAAAATATCATCGTCCTAAATATGCACGTAATATTTGCTGCTCCACGATAATCATCAATCCTTATAATTCCTAGATTTCTAATCTTATAAAAATTGACATAGCCGGCGCCATACCTGTATAGGTTGAAGGATTATGTTTTTCCTTTTCATCGTTTATCTCTGATTCTAATAGTATTGATTTGGTTTTCGAAAAGGCTAGTATTCGTATCAATAGTAATCTCCTTTATTTACACGGTAAGGTAATATTAGAATTTAACAATTTTATTCCTCATTATTGATGAAAATAAGATATTTGAAAGTCTTTGTTTCATCAGTCTACGTATCTTGCAATTGATTCCTATTCCGGTGATATATTCTGTCTACATCCCATACAGTATACAAGGAATGAAAATATGCGAGTTAAGGCTGATAATGATGACTAGGAAAACATAAAGAATATAGTTTTTGCTGTTTCCTTGACAAATTCTCATAATCCCGAAGAAAAATCCAATTCAAATGTCTCATTTCACTTTTGATATAAAATATCAAAAACTTTGTTTTGTGGTGTTGTTTTTCGTTTTTAATTTCTTAAATCGAAAAACGAATGGACCGACGGTCCGTGTATATTTGCGTTCATTCGTTTTTCACTTTGAAAAAAAAAATGAACGCAAATATGTTTTCGTTTTTCATTTTTGAATTCTCAGAAACAAAAATATATGTTGTCATTATAGGAAGGTAAAACAGCATTACATTTGGCAGCTGAAAATGGCGAGATGGAGGTAACAGAATGGCTGATTGAAAAAAAAGGAATGGATCCCATGATTAAAACATCTCAGGTAACATTTGATATTATATACATTGAACTAAATGATATGTTTAATAGTGAATTACTTTCATTAGTTTTTTTAAATAACATCGCATTTATTGATTTTCAGAATTGTTGGACTAAGGTTATTTCTAATAGGATTTAAATAGGGTGGGGCTTATGGAATCCCCTTGTTTTACCCCTCTTAGTATTTTAAAATATTCTGAATGTTTATGGTCAATCTTTAGAGCTATTTCTGTTTTCAGAAAGGATATTTGTGATAGCATTATATAAATATTTCTCTATATCATGTGTAGTCATTACATTAAAGGGTCACTCTCATTCAAGGGGTTGTTCTCAACCTTTTGGATAGATATCTTCATAACGACAGTTTTCTTTCCTTGACCATCGTAAATGAAAAAGTTGAGACGTAAAACTAAAAAGTATGCTTGAAACACGTGTGTCACTTAAACGACTTTAAAGTAGTCTCTCTAATCAATTACGTATATTAAAGTCAAAGGATAATTAAAGTTTTAAATCGGAGATTTTTCTTGCTTTTGAACATTTTTCGTTACAACAACATCTTTCTTTTCTAAACTATCTTTAAAAGGAGAGGAGACGTCAAAAGTTTGCTTCAAACACGTGCGTCGCAAAGTGGTAAAATTTTTCTGTATGTGACATTTAGCGGAAGCCATTTAACCATATCATTTTGTCAAACAATTCAATCAACACCTATATTATTTATTTTCCTCTATCTTGTTTATTTACTTTTTTCGGGTTTCTCCGACTTACCTGATCAGACAATACTCGGAATTCTACTTGAACTCATTAAGATTTTGACAGAAAATCAATAATCAGCTAATTGCAATTTATAGCTATCGACAACAAAGGACTAATTAATAAACGTGTTGATTGATCTTGATCGTATTGTTTGAGAAAAGGATATGGGTAAATGGCATCCGTCACATGTCTCAAAATATTTGTTCACCACTTTGCGACGCACGTGTTAGACGCAAACTTTTGACGTCTCCTCTACTTCTTTTAAGGATATTCCAGAAAAGGAAACTTGTTATGACGAAAAATGTTCAAATGCAAGAACAATCTTCGATTTAAAACTTCATCCTTTGAATTTGGGAGATAATTAATTTGAGAGAGTACTTTATAAAGTAGTTTGAGGGACATGACGTGTTTCAAGCAGAGTTTCACGTCTCAACAGTTGAACTTTTATATTTACGATGGTCTAGGAAAGAAAACTGTCTTTCTGGTATTATATGGTCAAAACATGTCCAAGAATTTTGTTATATTCCGGCACTTATATCTTCTTTATTATTTAAAGCAATTGGACCCCTCTTTTAAAGTAAAAGTTGTTTAAAAGATAATGAATTTTCCCCCTTTTAAGTTAACCAAAATTTTAAAGTTCTTCCTTTTAAAAGGTGTTTATTCATTACAAGGTAGACCCTAAGATAGGTTTGAGAGAATAATCATAGACAACAATTGGGCAGGTTTATTTAATTTAAGGAGTAGAGGGGTTAGAAACAAAAGAAAATATATTAATGTTATTTGCGAAAAAAATAATAAAGTGGCGAAAAATATTTTGTTTTGGCGAAAGAGGTGGCGAAAACAATTATTGACCCAGAGGAAACCCTGCAGTAGGGTAATCTCTTGTCACCTTACACAAGTATAGACTTGGGTTACCTCTGGCATCCTAACTCAGATCTAGATACAGACACAAGTATAGACTTCGGTTACCTCTGGTTACCTTACACAGATATAGACTTGGTTACATCTGGTCACCTTATACATATTTATATAGACCTTAGTTACATCTGGACACCTTACACACACACATATATATATATATGTCACGATATCACAGTAGCATGGGTTCGAATCCCGGCGAGGGAAGAACCAAAAATTTGCGAAAGCAAATTTACAGATCTAACATTGTTGGGTTGATGTTTAGACGAGTTGTTATATATATATATATATATATATACACTTGAATTATCTCTAATCACCCTTCAAAGATAAATAATTGGGTTACCTCTGTCGCCTTACACATATATAGTCCTGGGTTACATCTGTTCATCTTAAATTGATATAGATTTTGGCTACCCCTGGTCACCTTACACATATATATACTTGGGTTATTTCTGGTCACCTTACAAATATATAGACTTACCAATGGGTTACCTCTGGTCACCTTACACATTTATAGACCTGAATTATATCTGTGTAAGGTGACTAGAGGTCCTCAAAGTCTATATCAGTGGAAGGTGACCAGAGGTCACCGAAGTCTATATACATATAAGGTGGCAACAAGTAACCAAAATCTTTATCTGTGTACTGTTACCAGATGCAACCCAAGTCTATACTTGTGTCTATATCTAGATATGTGTCAGGTGACAAGAGGTAGCCCAGGCTATATATTTTTATATGTATTACAAAACACAATGAAAGGTCAAAGTTGCGATCTATACCATAAATGTGGGGGGGGGGGGGGGGGGGGAGAATATGATCATTTAAAAAAAAGTATGTGCATATATAGAAAAAGTGTAAAGAAAAAGTATAAAGAAAAAGTATAAAGAAAAAGTATAACGGAAAAGTATGCGCATATATAGTAAAAGTATAAAGAAAAAGTATGTGCATATATAGACAAAGTATGTGCATATATAATAGATAAAGTACAAAAGATACAGTATGTGCATATATAGACAAAGTATGTGCATTTATAGACAAAGTATACGCATATATATATAAAAAAGTATGTGCATAGGTAGACAAGTTTGTGCATATATAGAAAATGTATAAAGAAAAAGTATGTGCATATATAGAAAAAGTATAAAGAAACGTATAAAGTAATAGCATAAAGAAAAACAATAAAGAAAAGGTGTATAAAGAAAAAGTATAAAGAAAAAGTATAAAGGATAAGTATGTGCTTATATAGAAAAAGTATAAAGAAAACGTATAAAGAAAAAGTATAAAGGAAAAGTATGTGCATATTAAGAAAAAGTATAAAGAAAAAAGTATGTGCATACATAAAAAAAGTATAAAGATAAAGTATGTGCATATATAGACAAAATATGTGCATATATATACAAAGTATGTGCATATATAGAGAAAGTATGTGCATATATAGACAAGTATGTGCATATATAGACAAATATGTGCATATATAGATAAAGTATTGGCATATATAGACAAGTATGTGCATATATAGACAAAGTATGTGCATATATAGAAAAGTATGTGCATATATAGAAAAGTATGGGCATATATAGAAAAAGACAAGTATGTGCATATGTTTAAATAATTACATATAAGGCAGCTATGGCGTTCCATATAGGACCCTATGGGAAATACATACAAATCTCTTCTTTTAGAGAACCACTGAAGGGAATAAAACATAGGATGAATGTTCCTTTCAAGGAGCTGACCAAGTGTTGTTACTTTGCAGCTCATCAATTATCCAAGATGGCCGTTAGAGGAGACTCGGTTTAACGTAGGACCCTATGGGAAATACATACAATTGTCTTCTTTTAGAGAACCACTCAATGGAATGAAACAAACCATGTCATAAATGTTCATTAAGAGGTGCTGGTGAAGTGTTGCTACTTTGTTGCTGATTTACTGTTCAAGATGGCCACTGGGATTAGTTATTAAATTACAGGGCCAATATTAAACCAAATTTGGCCTCAAGCATTATTTAAGTATCTGTTATGATTTTTATCTTTTTTTATATGATTTCAAAAACCCAAGTAGAGTCAGGTGAGCGACGCAGGCTCTTGAGAGCCTCTAGTTTTATTTCTTTGCAAAACACTACATGGCCAATCATTACTATATTTTTTAAATATATTTTACAATGGTTCTTCTTTACTCTTTAATTACATTCTATCATATATAATAATGTCGTGCAATTGTAAAACAAGAAAGGGTAAAAGACATTTTTGTAAGGGAATACGACAGATGACTAAAATAAAAATACTTGTTTTCTTGTGGTTAATTGTATTCAGGAATTATTATCGATTTTGACAAAATATCTCGTCTATACACGTTTTGAGCGACCCACTCTAACCTAAATCACTTGCTCCTGAAGATGTAACAGTTATGCTATTTAAATACTATTGCATCATTTGAAATGTACAGGCCTTGCAATTTTGATTACAAAACAAAATATATCAATCAATTTGACTGGACAGAGAACACTGTAATAATTTAACATTTGCATATGAATATTGACCTAAATAAACCGAAGAACCTTGCGTATCTGGATCTGTTTAATAAACAGCTGTATAATTCAACAAGCTGTTAGAAAATCGAATTATTGGAAGAAGTTTACTTACTAATTTTTTTACAATGTCTGCAACTTATTTCACAGAAGATCTCAGGAGAAAAAAATACTCGTAGGTAGGTACATGTAAGGAAAATTTCAGTATAACTTACAATCAATTTAAGTCGTGAGTTTGTTTGTTTTGTTGTTATTTTGTGTTTTTTTTTTTAGTTGGTTTTTTTTTGGTGAAAAGAGCTACTGCTTGTTAAGAATCTCTCTCCTGATTACGAACGGATTAAAAAGGCACAATATATATAACAAAAACATTCATTGGCTGGTTGTCAATTAGGTCTGTATAGGTAAAAAATAACTAATTTATATAAAAAAAAACAACAAAAAAAACATTAGGCCAATTAAAATTAATTGATAGATTTTCATCCCCGCCCGCCCCTCTGAAATCGCCCCGCCCCGAATTTTTTTATTTTATAAAATTTACGATTTCCGGATTTTGTTCATTCCCGTTACCGGTAAATGTTAAAATTTCGTTTCATTCAATGCTTCCTGTTTCAAATTTCGGTTTTGTACCTCGAGTAAATCTAACCAAAATGATTAAGTCGACATTTCCGCTGCTCTATGATGACAACATCATCTTCCGAGAGTAAAGATTGATAACGAGAATGACATGAAATATTGGTGTTACGAGAAAAACGCTGTTTCCAAGACTGCAAATCGCGGTATGTCACAAATTTCTGTGATTAGAAAACTGCGGACTTTTATTTATACAATGACTTTGTCTCAGGAAATTTAAACTGTAAATAATACCCAAAGCGCAAGTCTCGTGGAAACCATTGATACAGAAAACATGACTGAATTGTTGATATTGAAACACAAGCACGAACTTGTCAGATTTATGACCGTTTATTGAATTTAAAAAGTCGACTAACATACGCATTTTATTTATGCAAGCCCTTTGATTTTACCCATGGCTGTCTTTTTATGTTGACAAACAGCAAATGTCCCAATACACCCAAAAAGACTCATTAAACAACAACTCTTTTTTTATTATTAAGTTCATGTTTTACATGATAATTATATTTTCATCTTGCATATAAGTACCAACCCTATTATTTTCAACACTCTCTGAGTTTTTGTTTTATTCTGTACTCATAATAATTGTGTTGCATACCAATGCATTTGCTTCATTTTATGGTAATACAAAACATTGTTTAGAAACCAAAATACATTTGTGTAGGTACATGTAGTCTCTTGACCGAAGAGAGTATTTCTCACACGTTTTTGTTGTTAAGTTTTTAAAGCCGCCAAAAACAGCAAATGTCCCAATACACCCAAAAAGACTCATTAAACAACAACTTTTTTTTTATTATTAAGTTCATGTTTAACATGATAATTATATTTTCATCTTGCATATAAAGTACCAACCCTATTATTTTCAACACTCTCTGAGTTTTCATTTTATTCTGTACTCATAATAATTGTGTTGCATACCAATGCATCAATGCTTCATTTTATGGTAATACAAAAAGAAATCCAAAAAACATTTTGTGTAGGTACATGTAGTCTAACTGAAGAGAGTATTTCTCACACGTTTTTGTTGTTAAGTTTTTAAAGCCGCAATTAGTCGGTACCTCGAATGACTGAATAACACTGTTATTATCCGAATAACACTTGTAATGACCGAATAACACTTTAAATTTTAACATTCGCACATATTGGTGACTTTTAAACATTGATTATTAAATAATAGTATATTATTGATGTATTTAATAACTCATAAATGATTTATAGAAGGCACATCAGTTCATAAAAGACTTTTAAAATTTAGTGTGTACATTCAATATGGTGACCACGGAAATCACAATGGCCGCCATGTTCGATGTACACACTTAATTTTAATTGATCTTTATGAACTTATCTTCTTTCTGTAATTCATTTTTAAGTTGTTAAATACATCGATAATATATTAATATTTAATAATCAATGTTTAAAAGTCACCAATATGTGCTAATTTGAAAATTTAAAGTGTTATTCGGTCATTACAAGTGTTATTCGGATAATAACAGTGTTATTCGGTCACTCGTGTTACCCGCAATTAGATATATTTATTTAAGGATTTGAAATATTATGTAATAGGGACACTACCACTTCTGGTTGTTTGTAGGGGATAAATAAATACACTACCACGCCCGTTTGCCCATAGGGGATGAATAATAGACTAACACTTCTGTTTGTGTGGGGTGTTTAAATGCACTTCCATGTTTACTTGTATGTAGAAGATGTATTATTACACCCCAGTTTTATTGTTATACTTAATAGTTTCTATATCTTAAACAAGTGTAAATTGAGTAGATCTATTGTTACAAATAACAATGGATTTTGACCACAGGGTGTGACGATTGGGGTTTCTTGAAACCCCTGCTTCTACATCCCGAAACAACCGTCCATTGTTATGCATAACAATAGAAATTATTTTTTGTTAAATAGCATTAACATAAGAAATTACTAATAGTGTTCACTACCAGTTGTTTCAAGACATCTTAAAAAAACATATTTCAGAAAATTCCAATAGCAAAAAAATATAAAGCATCTATTTTGAATAATAAAAACCAAATACTCCTTTGCTTGAAGCTAAAATGTTTTGATTCCATATGTCAATGTCTATATAGTTTTCATTTAGACTAAGTCGTAATCATAAAATAAATATCAATGTTTGTTGAAGACTAATGATGGCACCCAGGGGTGGATCCAGCAGTTTTTAAAAGGGGTGCCAACCCAGTATAAAAAAGGGGGTCCAGTCATATGTCTCTATTCTAAAGTATTGATCGTAAAAAAGGGGGATTCCAACTCTCTGAACTCCCCATCCCCGTGAATTGCCCCCCAAAAAGTACGGGTTCCGGTCGTCTGGTTTCTAATCAAGAAACACCTAACTCTAAGTAGTTATCCGAATATGAATGTTTGTTTAGTGTTGAGAAGAAAGGAAAGGGGGGTTATAAAACCGTAACATATATAATACATTTATGATAATCTTCATTAAACTGATAAATGTAAGTACTTTGGGTTATACTATTGCCCTAATCTTTAGTCTCTTCTACCAAATCCAACGCCTGACTCAAAATGTCTTCCGTCTTATACCCGTCCATATTTGACAACTGCATACAAGGATCATGATGTATTTGTTTGTAATAAGAATGCACGATACGGTAGACCTTGACCTCGGAAATATGCAAAACGGCAACTTTGTCATTTGTAAAATCTACTCACTTGTCAAAGTTTGAATGACGATCGTCAAAGTAAGGTTACGAGTGGGGTTTCATCTAAAAAACTGTTTTTTTAATTATTAATCAGGATTTGATATTGTAAAAAAGAATGCTATCCGTTCTTTTTCATTTAATTTTCAATATAAATGAATATAGGGTTAAGCATCGGGTGTAAGTTAGTTATACACCTCCGCCCTTCGGGGTTTCTTTTCCAGACACACCTATCCCTCGGTGTATAACTATTACTTACAATAAACAAAGGGTAGTTTACTAAAAAATGCAGAGGTTCTGTACTGTAAATCTTATTCAATCCACTAACAATTACAATAACAAAACAATACTTAATTAACACAGTTAGTAATGCAACCAATGTTGCCTCAGTCTCCATTATAGAAAAGCAGAAACATTTTTGAAAAACCAAGAATAGCAAACTTGCGTATGCCATACATTGATACAGTGTATAACAATCATAAGTATACTGTTCAATAACATGGCAGAAAATAAGTGAAAGAAAGGATTAACTTGATATAAAACATTTTGATCAACTGATTAATTTCAATAACTGATCCGGTTTTTTTTTTGCCATGCGAGAAACAAAGAAACATCATCAACTGTCCGGTCTTGTAAACACCCTCACCATACAATTCAAGCTAGATTTGTATGCCATCTTTATCAAAGAATTACAAAATGTATATCAAAATTGTATTTAAAGAGTTTCAAAATCAATGGCGATCAAATATTTCAAAATGATTTCTACAAAATAAGAAAATGTACATGTAGTATGCCTGCCATTGAGATAAATCGCCATCAGATACCAAAATGAAATTGAAAGCAAGCCTTCCAAAATGAGAGTAACATATTCTGCATGGCAAGCTTTCAAAGGCCCCGACAGAACACGTTGAACAAAAACTTAAAAAATAAAACTTAGTGCACGATTCAGGTACAAAACAATATGGTTGGTGATTGTTGTTTGCTTAATGTCCAGTGGCAAATATTTCATGCATGTTTAATACGAAAACAAATTATCAAAACAAACAATAAGTAGGTCCTGTAATGAAGGCCGTCCGGAATGATTCATGTAGACTTCAACAGGAATATTGCAAAAATACAAGGAAGAAAGGGAATATTTTTTTTACAAAAAGCTATAATAAGCCATTAGATTTAAATGGTTTTGTTTTCATAAATTGGTTCAAAATACGACAAATTTAAAATAAAACAGATGTGCTATAAACATTTATACAAAATGAATTACCTTTTTTTTGGCATTTCTAATTGTCAAAATCTAAGTCGTGACCCTAAATTATACATTGAGTGTATTACTAATGTCAGATTTGATCCAATTTTTTTCAATAATTTATTACAAATTTAAGCTTAATTTACGCTAGCTGTCATCCTTGATTTAGAAACAATTCATGTATAGGGATTCAATTCTGACTTTGCCATCGTTTGATTTTAGAATATAATGATCGTAGATTGAGGCCAAAGTTCTCCTGAAGCTTGTTGTCCGAAAAATTCCCAAATATCCTAAATGAGCTGACTTTAGAGATTATAACCATACTAGTTTGAAGAGATTTGCTTACCATACAGGCTTTTGAAAAAAAAGATGCATTAAAAAGCACATGTAGCATTTTTGCTATTTTATGAAAAAACAAAAATGCAAAGCCATATCTTACCGAGAGTTCATTTATAAAATCTTTTTTAAATTATCTGTTTTCATTACAGAAAATGGCTTTATCATTGGTTAGAACAAATAAATTTTCAATCCGATTTCTGAAATGGTCATTCAATCAAAAAGAAAAACTTTCGTTTGATTAGATTGTATGGAAGTGTAGTGTAGAGATGTGGCAATGATATGATTAATATACTCATTCTCTGTACAACATAAGAACCCAAAATGAAGAAACGTTCAACATTTTATTTTTACTTTGGGGGATAGTTGTCACATTTGGCATTCATACCACATCTCCTTATCTTTATACTAGTATTCAGATCTTGTATTTATCTATAAGAAAAATATAAGGGTATATGTAAATTTTCAAATGGATTAAAAAAATATATTATATAGTACAATATACAATGAATATGGTAAAAATGTATATGATTTATTGATTTATCGCATTAACTATGAAGGTTACTACAGATAAGACAACAGGTCCGCCCGTTAAAGTATGGCCTTTTCTAAAAACTTTTTTCTAGAACAACACTTTGTACTCATAATGTATAACTTGAAGTCGTTTATCTCGTTTTTTTCGGGAATTCGAACAGCTTCGCGGCAATGAAACTCACGTATCAGTGGTTTTGATTGAAAGATAAGATTTGATTTTTATAAATATAAAAATTATTAATGGTATTTTGTCTTCAAACATACAAACTCGTGCAATCAAATTCGATAAAACGGGAAATGTTTGTAATTTAAAGTTGGTAATATTTGATGACTAATTAGGTCCATCAGCCAATATTACACTAATAATCAGGACGGTTATGTGCTATTAAAATCAATTAAGAAAAACTCCAAATCGGAGTTTAACATAGAATTTTATGGATCACAAATATAGACAAAAGAGATAAGTAACCACACACTGTCAAATTATTGTAACTCACGCATTGCTTGATTGATGTAGAAAAAAAAGGCGGGAATATGATTACCAATGAGACACCTCTCCAACCATGATTATATAATGTCAATAGAACCAACTATAGGTCACCATACGGCCTTCAAAAGAGAGTTAAACGTGCATGATATAGTAAGCTGTATAAGGTCCAGAATGGAAAACAAATATTAACATTAAAGTAACACTTTAAACTTTGTACATCCCAAGCGCTTTTCGGGATTGAACTTCATTAAAAAGGTCAAACGACAACGATCTGATTTAGGGGACGACCATTTGATATTCTTATAAGTGGGAACAGGTGGTATTATTCTGACGTTGTACTCACTTCACCTGTTAGCAGTCTAGCTACTTTCTTGTGTACGGTTATTTTAAGATTTTTTTTACAGTATTAACTGGGTCAGAATATTCATTTCCGAAATCATCCTGGCTCCTCGAACTCTTCCTTGCAGAATATCCGGTTTCTATAATTTTGAGACCAGTAATGAAATTTGGTAGTCAATTGGCAATGAATTCAATTTGGTAAAATGTTAGCACTTTGTATTGTGTTGGCATTTTCCTAAATGTATTAACAAGTGCTAAATTGTTCGGGAGAAGTCTAAGGAAGACAATATGTCAATGTCCTAGTCAGCTCTTCGGGTTTAAATAAAATCAGATATGAGGTATACTTTAATGAGACAGCACTCGAACGACGCAGAACTATCAAGACATCTAGAGTCAACATTCTGTCTTTTATAATTGACAGATGTCAATACAACATATCAAGCTCGAAACCGCCTTATGTCTGAAAAACTAATTATAAGGAGTAAATTAAGCACTTTTTGCCATCAAAAGATATACTGACAGACACCAGAACATTTTGTGCGTTTGAAAAATGTCAACCTCTCATTTTTAATAGCGATCAGTTGAAATATAAATTGTAAGTCAAAGTAGGTGTAAAAAAAAACAGTCTAATTTATTATCTTCAATATTTGTATTAATATTTTTTAATTTCTTTTTTATTTCTTTGCAAAACACTACATGGCTAATCATTACTATATTTTTTTTAATATATTTTACCATGGTCCTTCTTTACTCTTTAATTACAGTCTATTATATATGATAACGTCGTGCAATTGTAAAACAAGAACAGGCTAAAGAAATTTTTGTAAGGGAATACGACGGATGACTAAAATAAAAAAAAAAATCTGTTTTCTTGCGGTTAATTGTTTTTAAAAATGATGATCGAATTTTACAAAATATCTCGTCTATACACGTTTTGAGTGACACACTCTAACCGAAATCATTTGCTCGAGAAGATGTTACAGTTATGCTGTTTAAATACTATTTTATCATTTGAAGTGTACAGGCCTTGTAATTTTGATTACAAAAACAAGATATATCAATCAATTTGACTGGACAGAGAACACTGTAATAATTTAAATTTTGTATATGATTATTGACCTATAAAAAACCGAAGAACCTTGTATCCTTGTATATCTGGATCTGTTTGCTAGACAGCTATACAACAAGCTGTTTGAAAATCGAATTGTTGGAAGAAGTTTACTTACTGTTTTCTTACAATGTCTGCAACTTATTTCACAGAAGATCTCAAGAGAAAAAAAATACTCGTCGGTATGTACATGTAAGGAACATTTCAGTATAACTTACAATCAATTTAAGTCGTAAGTTTGTTTGGTTTGGTTTTTTTTTGGTTTTTTTTTGTTTTTTTTTTGTTGTTTTTTGGTTCTTTTTTTGTTGTTGTGAAAAGAGCTACTGCTTGTTAAGAATCTCTCTCCTGATTACGAACGGATTTCAAAGGCAAAATATATATCCCAAAAATATTCATTGGCTGGTTGTCAATTAGGTCGGTATAGGTAAAAAAAATAACTAATTTATAAAAGAAAATAAATACATTATTTTGATTATTTGAGGGAAAGAAATATAAATTTATCTCTTAATTTTAATAAAACCATTTCATTGTGTCTATTTGAAGTTTTAAATACGGGTACAAATAAATTATGTAACTGTCATGTAATCGGTCTGTTTCGTTGCAATTGAGTACTTAAAATTGAGAATTGAAATGGGGAATGAGTCAAAAAGACATCAACCCAACCAAAGAGTAAAAAACAAAAAACCTGGTTGTATCAGTATGAGAACTGAATATGTAATTTACAATTATACCGATCAAGACTCGCTTATTCTATGGAAATAATATTTTGTTAATACTTTTTTTGTACCATTCTTAAATGAATGACGTTTTGTAAAACTGTAAAAGGACTGTAAAAATGGCCACACCATTCGGACTCCTAGATGGTAATACCCCTATTGGTCGAAGATATTTACTTATCATTGAACTCTTACTATTACGAATATGTATTGACATGTTAATTGGCTATACTATTTAATGTTTTATGTTCTCCTTCCGTCGAAGAGGAATACAAAGCCTAATCAAATGAGGGAACCAGTAATACTGCGTTAGTATATTAGCTGATAAGTTCCCTCAATCTTGTGCTTGAAAGAAAAATACAATGAAATATTTTAACCCGGAAACATTTCATAACTAGGAACCCCAATGATGTTTGCTGCCAATTTTGTTTAAATTAAAGGCCAGTTGTTTCACAGAAGTTTTTTTTAAGGTAAACAGACGACTACGACGGAGGACGGACGCCAAGTGATCAATCAAGTTCACTTCGTTTCCCTGACCGAGCGTTATCTCATTCGTAATGGGGCCATTTTCTAATGTACTGTCATGTTTACACCAACCAATCAACAAAGTCGACGATCTACTTTCTTGGGTTCACAATATAACGAATATATGACCCTTTTTGTTGGGTTGTTGTCTGTTTCACGTATACCCTAAGTATTATTAAAAGAATTTTTAAAAAGTTGCATGCACAATTGTGTAAAAGAATCATTTTTCATACACAGACTAAACGTTATAACTTTCTATACGACATAACACAGACTAAACGTTATAATTTTCTATACGACATAACACAGACTAAACGTTATAACTTTCTATACGACATAACACAGACTAAACGTTATAATTTTCTATACGACATTTATAAAAAATTATAACGTTTAGTCTGTGTATGAAACATGATACGACATGTATTGTCTTATATAATAAACAGCTGCGCCATGAGCGCATGATACGCCCGACGTCTTGTGTGGAAGTTTAATGCAATAATCATAAATAGTCTCTGAGGAAGTTTTAAGCACTAACCATTTATTGTTTTTGAGACACGGCGGGACATGTGAAACCCTCCCCCCCCCCCCCCCCCAACCCTGTTTTTTTTACAAATATCACTAAAATAAAATTTTGAATCAAACCAAAAAGTATACAGATCTTTAAATTAGTATAACAAAGAAGTGTGTACAGTTTCAAGCAATAATCATAAATTGTTTTTGAGAAACGGCGCGACATGTAAAAAAAAACCCTCCCCTTTTTTACAAAATACTCAATAACTCAAAAATGAAATTTTGAGTCATCACCAAAAAGTATACAGATCTTAAGATTAATATAACAAAGAAGTGTTTAAAGTTTTAAGCAATAATCATAAATCGATTTTGAGATACGGCACGACATGTAAAAAAACCCTCACCCTTTTTTACAAAATACTCAATAACTCAAAAATGAAATTTTGAATCATCACCAAAAAGTATACAGATCTTTAGATTAATATAACAAAGAAGTGTGTAAAGTTTTAAGCAATAATCATAAATCGATTTTGAGATACGGCACGACATGTAAAAAAAACCCTCACCCTTTTTTACAAAATACTCAATAACTCAAAAATGAAATTTTGAATCATCACCAAAAAGTATACAGATATTAAGATTAATATAACTAAGAAGTGTGTAAAGTTTTAAGCAATAATCAAGAAAAGTTTTTGAGATACGGTGCGACCTGTGAAAAAAAACACACCCCTGTTTTAGTTACAAAGTGCCGTAACTCAAAAAGTTTAAATCTTATTTTCTCCAAAAAGTATACAGATCATTTGACCATCATAAGAAACAACTATACTAAGTTTCAAGAAATTTGGATAAGTCGTTCTCAAGTTACGGTGCGACATGTTTACGCCGGACAGACGGACAGACGGACAGACAGACAGACAGACAGACAGACAGACAGACGGACAGACACCGAACATTTGTATACCATAATACGTCCCGTCAAAATTTTGACGGGCGTATAAAAATAGCGTTATCCGGTCAACATCTGAACCCCTTAGAGACGTGGTAACTGTAACTAAAATTATGTAAAAAGAAAAGGAAAGTTTGATATTGTCTTATAGATTCAGGTTTAATCATGTTGGTTAGCACCACTTTCGACATCAAATTTGTTAAATATCGTGTAAAAGAGGTACGGCCTATTTTTTCCTGAAATGAATTCATAACAGGACAATTTTCCTAGAGTCTTTCCATCTTAACTTAAATTCATAGTACCACAGGTTTTTACAGTTCATTGGTTGCATTTGAAAGAAATTCGCAAATTATAAACGCTTTAAAAGGATTAAAACTGCGATTTTGTGGGATTTTGGCAAACCCAAACCTATAGGAGAAATACATGGCGGTTAACCACAACCACAATTCTGTTGAAAGTAAGACAATCATTGATTTTAGACTCTTTTGTATTCAATTTTAGGTAGAATACCGAAATATATAGAATAAATTGTAAAATATTACCCTTGTGAGTGAATTGAATACAAGAGCAAGTGGCTATACCCCTGTGTTATTTTGTATCATACTGCAACAAATAGCGTAGATTAACATTTTGATTTATGGAAAATATAGAATTATGAAACAGTATCTTACTGTGTACGTTTATTGATATAGATTCTTCTAAGTTTAATTCCCATTAGGACAAAATGTAGGATTTGAAAATCGAAATACTGTTTAAGAGAAAACACATATCCGTCTTAAAATCCCCAATGTTGAATTAAGTTTGACATCCCACTTCTTAATCAGCAATCAACATTGATCGCGTTAAGAACTGACAACCTACTTGAGCCTTTTTATGACCTCATAAAATATACATTTGAATTCGAAATCACAAATCTAAATCGTTATCAGGAATTGAAGAATTCGTTATTACATTTTAAATTCGAAATAACAAATTTCTAAAATTCTAAAATTTGTTATAACAGTTTTTGGAGTTTATTATCACAATGTTTTTGTTATGATAAGGTCCTAAAATGGCCCCCTTTTTTTAGCGTAAATTTCAAATTCGGATTTATTTACCAATATCGCGATAAATTATAGCTAATACATTGACTAGATAGGATATAAGCCATTTTATTGAAAATTATACGTTTCTGCGTTTCATTATGACGTCACAAGTTGTACTCATATTGATTTTTCACGAAAAAATCAATGAAAATGGGTAAATGTCCATAGATTATTGGACAGGAAACATAGAGCGCATACGTCAACAACAAAGATCTTTTAAAATAATGTTTGCGAATACATTTCACATGTCTTATTTGAATATTAAGCTTGTCGACGCCTGCGCTCTATGTTTCCTGGTCCTTTATTTGGTTGAAATCCAGCTGATTTTGTCAAATTTCACAAAAATCCCTTATCTTGACCTTTTTGGGATGTAAAAATCAACGTGTTAGAATTAAACTTTGACAAAACCAGTTCTGTTTAACTTTCTCACATGTTTTTAAGGCAATTTAAAGCATTTATTGTCTTGTAACTATGAACTTTATAATTGGGGCCAAATATGGCCCTTACCGAACTTACTCCTTTTGTAAAAATCGGCAATAACGAAATTAATTCGAAATCACGAGTTACAAACACTAACAGTGATAACAAATTACACCCATTCGGGATAACGAATTTAATTCGTCGTTTTGACGTTTTTATTAATTGCAAAAACTGTAATAACTAATTCCATCAATTCGTGAAAACGAATTTAATTTGTGATAACGAAGTTTACCCTTCGTGATAACGATACCAATTCATGATATCGAATTCAAATTATATTTTGGGAGTTTCTAAATGGACTTATGTAACAACCTCGTATATTGTATATTCTTCATGAAATACCCTCATATACAAATAAACATTAGGAAATGAGAAAAATATGACGTGCAATTAAAGGACAACTGTTATGAAGCCTTTCAAATCCAAATGAGAATATCTAAGTTGATAATGAATTTTCTAAATAAGCAAAGGATAATTAGCATAGTTCAACACTGGTTTAACGTTAATTACAATATCATATCCAATGGAACTTCAAAACGAGTTTATATTCTACATAAATATGTATTATAAGATGTTCGTTACTACGAATTATATAGTTGCTTAATAAGTACCCTTTCAATTGTAGACTTCTTAAGTAAAGGTTATAGAAAAAAATCTAGAACAGGAGATTTGATATTGTTTTGTTTCAAATATAATGCAAATTAATAAAGTTATTTAAAAATCACAATACACATGATAGTTGACTTATTTTTATATACAATATACAAAAACAATATACATGTACGTATATAATACAATGTCTCTGGTGTATACAATTATAATAAGGCCATTAATACTCTTAGAATGTCTCGTAATTTAAAAGATGTTTTCTAATAAGTACCTAGTGGTTATATTAAACTGATAACAATCATAAAAGTTACAAATTGATATCAGCTGATTTACTTTGAACATATTTTAAGTACACATTACACAATTAAGGAAAAACGCACAATTAGCGCACTTTTTACGATTTAAGATTAAGCGCACGTTGAATGGTAACACAAGGAACTATGAATGAAAAGCGCACGTACGGAGAATGTACGATGAGTGGAAAAGACACGCTCGTAGAATAAACGATGAGTAAAAGGAACATGTACGTATAATGGACGGTGAGTGAAAGGAACACGTTCGCAGCATGGACGATGAGTGAAAGTAACACGTATGCAGAATATACGATAAGTGAAAAGAACATGTACGCAGAATGTACGACGAGTGAAAGGAACACGTATGCAGAATATACGGTAATTAAAAGGAACACATACGTAGATTGTACATATCCAATGAGTGAAAGGAACACATATATATAATGAACGATGAGTAAAAGGAACTCATACATAGAATGGACGATGAGTGAAAGGAACACTAGTAAATGGACGATGAATGGAAGGAACACGTACATACAATCGGAGATGAGTGAAAGGAACGTTTAAAGAGAATGGACGATAAATGAAAGGAGCGTGTACGCAGAATGGACGATGAATCAAAGGAACACGTACGTACAATCGAAGATGAGTGAAAGGAATGTGTAAATAGAATGGCCGATGAATGAAAGGAACACGTACGTACAACTGAAGATAAGTGAAAGGAACGTGTAAAGAAAATGAACGATGAATGAAAGAAACACGTACGTACACTCGAAGATGAGTGAAATGAACGTGTAAAGAGAATGGACGATGAATGAAAAGAACGCACATGCAGCAGAGACGATCATTAAAAAGAACACGTACATATAGTGGAAGATGACTGAAGGTAGCACGTACGCAGCATGGACCATGGATAAAGGAACACGTACGTAGCATGGACGATGAGTGAAAAGAACACGTATGCTGAATGAAAGATATGTGAAAAGAACACGTACGCAAAATGTACGATGAGAGAAAGGAACATGCACACAGAATGTACGATGAGTGAAAAGAACACTTATGCAGAATATACGATAATTGAAAGGAACACGGACGTATTTTGTACATATTCAATGGGTGAAAGGAACGCGTAAGTAGATTGTGCATAATTATGCAATGAGTGAAAGGAAGACATATACGAAATGGAAGATGAGTAAAAGCAAAACTAGATAATGGACGATGAATTAAAGCAAAACTAGATAATGGACGATGAATGATATGGACACATATGCAGAATGGACGCTGAGTGAAAGGAACGTGTACACAAAACGGACGTTGAATGAAAGAAACACGTACGTACAATCGCCGATGAGTGAAAGGAACGCGTATTCAGCGGGGACGATGAATGAAAGGAACACGTACGCAGAATGGACGACGAGTGAAAGGAAACTAGAGAATGGACGATCAATGAAAAATACTGCGTACGAACAATTGACGAAAAGTGAAAGGAACGCGCAAAAAGGACGATGAATGGAAGTAACACGTACGCAGAATAAACGATGAGGCAAAGGAAAACGTAAGCAGAATTGACAATGCATGATCAATGAACGGAACATATGTCAATTTGAATTTTGGAAGGTCTGTAGCAGTGTTTGTCCTGTAATTTGTCACGCAAATAGTTTTACGGATGCTTAATCAAATACTGAGACGTGTAAATACATGTGTTCATGTTTAAAATATGGCGCAATAGACCACTTTCGAGTTCATTCGTCGTCGGAAAAAACTCGTCAATTATACGCGCATTTAGGACGTCATTTACCAGATAGAGGGGGTCGCCTGTATCCCTGCACTATTTACGTTCATCAAGCGTTTTAGCGATCGTCATTGTGCAGGATAAACAAGAAATAATGGTTGTTCTGTAGGTACTTAATGACAATTCCCTAATGACAGCAATGCTGATTGTCAATTTTGAGAATTCAATTTAGCGAATAATTCGTACAATATAGAACTATAGTTTTCCAACCACTCGCTCAACATTGGAATGGAAGTGACGACGCCCATAAACGCACAAATGACGTTCACTAAAACCAGAGTTTTTGACGGAAATGCACCGAACTCGAAAGTTGTCTATTAGACACCTATAACTTATATTCTACCATATAAAACTAAAACACTTTACTGGCAAAGATAGGATAGTACGAAATAATTTTCTTTCGGTTTGGTAATAATTTGAAATAAATATATCTCACCCAAAACACATTAGAAAGCATGAACATGAATTGTTTGTCCAACAATTTCCATAATAGTCAATCATAATTGTGTATAAGAATGAGCCAATGTTTTACCAACCTTTTTATTCAGGAAAAACTACGCTTAGCTATACATCTATAGCTTACCAAGACCATAATTTAAAAAAAGGGAGATCAAGTGATATTCCTTAAAGGCAATAAGGCATAAAACCAACTTAGTTACTAAAATTCATCAATATGTTGTCAAAAGAACAACAAGTGAATACTTCATTAACTAGAGCTATAAAATAAGAATTATGTAGAGCAAATTTGTACTTGTTTGGCTTTATCATTATTTTGATCTGAGCGTCACTGATGAGTCTTATATAGACGAAACGCGCGTCTGGCGTATTAAATTATAATCCTGGTACCTTTGATAACTAATTCCATTAAGATATGAAAATCAACGTTGTATATTCATATAAACGATAGATTAGTAAATAAATAAACAAATCAATCAATCAATCTAGTTGATAGATTTAATTCTGGTTCATGAGACCAAATTTATTATAATAAATCATCAGCTTTTTCAATAAAGGGAAACAATCCATATGAACAAATGAATACAGGTTTTTTCCGATAGTGAGGATTTTCAATTTTGTCATCAGGAGTTACAAATATATCATCTTTGATAGATTGGAAAATGGTACTTTTAAATGAATCAGTGTGGTAACTATGTAAGAATGCTAAACCCTAACCTTTTTATATTCTAATTAGCTGTTTCTCACTACAACAGTGGAGTTGGTGTTGACCTTTTTCCAATCGCCGTTGAGGAGTTCCACCGTTCATTGCGGAAACAATGACACGAATTAATATCAGAAAACACAATTTGTTGTCATTTTACCAGGATATTGTTCTGGAATAAAGTTAACAAAAAAATTATATAGATATAGGAAGATGTGGTGTGAGTGCCAATGAGACAACTCTCCATACAAATAACAATTTAAAAATATATGCTACTTCATCTAAATTATGTACAATGGTCATGATGGTGTACGGCAGCCAGTAACTCAACAATTCGAATTAGTCAACAAAGACATCAAGTTCCTGATTTAAACAATGTTCATTTAAAATGTAATTTAAGTTTCTATAAAAAGCTTTTTGTGTTGCAACAAAGCCAGTTTCAAATCTTTTTTGGAACGTATCCTCAGTTTTTGTTTATAAAATGTCATTTTACAGAGTATATGGTATGTGAATCTGTGAAATGTGCAAATTGGAACACTGTGATCAGGCGGTTTTTGTTTTTGTTTTTTTGTTTGTTTTTATTATTTTTTGGGGGTTGGGACGGAAAAGGGGGAGGGAGGGGGCACACAGAGAACCAAAATCACAGAGCTTTTAGATTACAAATTGCTATCTACTACATATTCTTATGAGGCTGTTTAGTCTTTGGAGTTTTAGGTCAAGGTAATATAATAATTTGTGTGTGTTCATGTATCATAGTATTTTATTTTATTTCAATTTCACAGGCACTTGTCTGTGAAAAAGGTACTTAACACTATATATGCATGCCAATAATTATCTGTTTTATTATGATGACAGAATGTAGAGCAATAATATGATTTGATAGATCATTCTCCATAATTATATTGCAGGGGGAGACCCCATACCATCTGGCAGCAAGAGAAGACAGGGATGACTCGGAAAACATTTTGAAAAAATGGGGAAAGAAAAATGTAATGGACTACCTGAAGGTACATGTAATATTTTATTTACCAGTATAATAACTGTATCACAAAAAGGTAAAGAAGGAGAAGAAAAAGAACATGTGTATTTCTATTACTGGGCTCAGTAAATTATTAGATATTATATTTTAGACAACAAACCCTAGGATAAAACAATTGCCTAAAAAGTAAAATCCGTCTAGGGTCAACTTTGCCTGATTATATAAATGTTTATCTCAAGTTTAAAATGTCTATCTAAGGCAAACCCTACAAATAAAAAAGCATTTTTTTTTACAATCGAGTGGATTTGTAACCTTATTGCAAATGTCACAAAGGATGGTGCAAAATGTAATGTGGGTCATAGACGCACCTGGTATATGTATGTGGATAGACACCAGTAATTTGGTTAGATATTATGATGAGATGAATGACCATTACTGATATGTCATCGTACTTTGTACAGATGGTAAATCCATCTTGTTATATGACCTGAGAGCAGTGGACACAACAGGACAGTCTAAAATCACATGCCCAAGTGCACATGGCATCACATAGAAAATCACAAATATATATATATATATACGTCTAGATGTGTGACAACTTTACGACAGACGTTCTCCATCGGATAACCTGTGATATGCAGGGCTATCAGCACAACTTGTATATCACGGCCGACACTCGGCTAACCGAGAGATTGGTCGGTTAATCTATATTGAGTATGCGGCTATATGGGCGATTGGTCTGTTAATCGGGTTGGTTATACGTCTGTTAAGAGTAAAACGCTTAATTTAATGTTAAACTCTATTAAATATACAGATTTGTGGCATGTTATAAGAACCAAATCAAAAAAAGAAAAGTGTCTGACAAAATGATATCTATCATAGAACATTTTGCATTTGTAAAAACATTTCTTAGTCTGCGCAGTTTTCAGTAAAACTAAAAGGCGTCGCGCAAGTATGTAGTATCTATGCTTATACGCATAGCACTTTTTTGAATAAAAGGCGAAACAAACAAATTTAGATATCATTTAAAGGACAAAAAAAGTACTGTGGTTCTAAAAAATAAATTGACATTAGTAAATATTTCATAATTGTAAAATAACGTGAATAATACCACGTTTTAGTGAAAATTATGGGAATAAAGTCTGTTAATGGGTTGGACAATTGAAATTGTGTCAGTTAAGAGTTATTTAGCCACGACAAATTTAAGAATGAGATGTTCCTGAGTAAACACAAATGACAATACGGTGCCACAGTATCCTAGAAAGAGCATTTTTATTTTGACTTTCTTTGCATTTTATTGAAGGGTGTGTCACTTCAATATAGCGTGATATGTATTGGCCTCTGGAATATGCATGAATTTTTTATTGACGTTTTCAATCAGCCTTAATTTTGGTGTCTGTTTGAAGTAGCACGTTCTCAATTCCGACTGAAAGTGTCTTTCTAATACAACACAGGGTACATATAACGTGTTCTCGTTCACATATGAACATGATATTCGTCACTGGACGTTAAACCCTAATTCGCCAGCATCATCCAATTGGTTCTTTTCTTCTATTACTTAATCATATGTTGTTTACAAATCACTCTAAAGAAGTAAACGGAAAGGAGCGAATGAGCTACATTTGGTTATTTTAAGTTTCAATTAATTTTATTCCGTTTAGTTCCTTTCTATATAAGTGCAGAGGAGAACTACAGTTGTCTTTGGTGGCCGGTGAAGTCCATTTCGCGTTTTCGCGATTTCGCTTTTCATATTCTATAGGGCGAAAACGCGAAATAGCGAAAAGGCGAAATCGCAAAGTCGAAAACGCAAAAACGCGAAAAAGCGAAGTCGAAAACTAGAAATCGGTTTCGCATTTTTGCGTTTTCGACCTCGCAATTTCGCGTTTCCGCCATATAGAATTTGTAAGGCGAAAACGCTAAAACGCTAAAACGCAAAATGGCATTAACCTGCCACCATAATTGTCCGCATGTAAACTTCTAGAATTTATCACCAATATAAGTACATCGCAATCCGTTACTGTTTCAACAGCCATCGGTGTTTCATGTGTGTATTCTTAAACAAGTATTATTTTTCTCTCGTTTTTAGCAATGTACCACTCTCTACTGTCCTTATATATTATTCTATATTCTGCGTTTCCATCCAGATTCTCGTGTATACCATGAGGGTCCGGATAGGGGGTTTTGTTGATTTCTGTACTCTTTAAATTGTTATGTCATTTTTTTCTACATTTTGTTTATCTTACTCATTATTCTTTCTTTCTTTTCATATTTTGTCATCCCAATATATTTTACTTACTGATGTTTAGTTACATTACGACGTTTATCTCTGATTCATATATATTGGTTACCAATGTAGATGACAAATTTGTGTCATGCATGACAATTAAGCAGAATCAACATGATATATGCGATCATTCTTGGATGAAATTAATATTACTTTAATATTACACTTTTTGAAACCATTTTTATCAATTTTCAATTCCATGTGTTGTTTCCGTATATGCTATGTTTCATTGCTCATGTGGTGTTTTCGTATATTTTAGCTGCTCGTATTGATCCTACTCATTTGATCTGATAACACCCCATATAGCAATAAAATTATACTTTTATTGCCATTCATAACTCTTAACAGACCAATTAACAGACCGAGTTTTATACATCCGACCCATTAACAGACCAGGTTTTAAATAAAGATTGATTTATGTCACCAAAATACAGATTTTCGTGTAGATTTTTCACACAATGATATCAATATGGTTAACAAAAATAATGCCTGTCTTTTTTCGATGTTTAAAATATTGCATGCACGTAAATTCAACCAACGTGTCATTTTGTGTACATTTTATGTGTGTAAAATGTGTATAAATTTATTGATGAGTAACCCGCCTTTTCATTTTATAGATCGTACATCGAAGCTAGAAAAATAACAATTACACCACTGAATTCAGTACATTGAATTTTTTTGTTAGACATGAATACTTTTTATGATGAAAATATATTTAGAAAGTTATACTATGAAACATGCTGAAGTTTCAATGATTTTCTCGATAACACCTGATTAACAGACTTTAGCCAACCCGATTAACAGACCAACCGCCGATATAGCCGCATACTCAATATAGATTAACCGACCAATCTCTCGGTTAGCCGAGTGTCGGCCGTGTATATACTTCGTCTTAATGATAGATCTGCAGATATGCGTAAGCATTATCAAAAAATGAATATACCAAACCTTTCGACTTTAAGTAGCAAGATCAGTATTTGACTAGTAATCAAGTACACATTGGAAAAGAGTGAGTTTATCTTAGAATGCATACAGTTTCTCTAATTTTCAGATGATGTGCACGCAAATAAAAACAAGTGTGTCATCATGAATTTCTATGATGTGCACCAGAGACTCTGTTTTGTCGTGAAATAACCTGATATGGCGAGACAATCACTTACACTTTCCAAATTGTTTGACTTAGGGCCCGCTCATTCATACATGTATACTATTTGTTTGCCCTTTGAACCCACCCATTTGTTTAATACCTATTAAAAATCCACGAAAATGTACATAGAAGAACATACAATATACATTAGTACAGAAAAAGCGCTAATTCTAAAATAACAATGTAAAAGAAAACAAAAGCAAAATTATAGAAAAATAGATTAATCAAAATAAGATGTAAATGCAGTATCACACAACATACACATGGCTAGAGCGCTCGAGCGTATCTCTAAATCACCAAGTTGTTATCAACAAAAGCTTTATCGAAATCAAACGCCATCGCCTACTGACATTTATTTATCGAAGCTATGCCCATTGGAAAATAAATAGTTTTGTTGTTGCTCCGGAATGAAAACATTTAGACTTATATTATCGGAAAGAGTTATGGATTTTGAATACTAGAAGTTATGCCCTTTGGTAAATACATAGTTTTGTTGTTGCTCCTGAATTGCGACATTTATACTTACATTATCGGAAAAAGTTATTCAATTTTGAATTATCGCGGAATGTAACCGTAACCTGTATGTACTTTATAACTTTATAACTTCTAAGCCTCATCTGGAAATTCGTTTTCATAACACATGATGCCGGTTGCGCGTTGGTAATCAACATTATGAAAACAGACAGAAAAAGAAAACACAAATACTGACATTCAAGCTTTATCACATGCCAATATTTAACTATCTTCTGCTTTACATGTTGTATTTCCGTTTAATTTTCATCATAACTTTTACGATATTCTCAAGGATATTGTAACAGGATTTTTTTCAAATTAAACGTAGTAGAACGTATGCGTTAAGGGGTTGCACTAAAGACCAGAACGGACCTTAAACACATTATTATTATTTTTTTATTCAAATTCTGTCTGTGTTGTCAACATTCAAGTTCATTCGGTGGTCATTAAAAGTTTTTAAAACATCAATCGCTTTTCCAAATCTGTATAGAATTTTACGAAACCTGGAAAGATGATTCTTCGTGATCACAGGACAAAGTTTGGAGGACACTGTAAAACATATTTTTTTTTTTTAAAGTGTTAAATTTATGTTTGTTTTTTTTTTTGGGGGGGGGGGCAAAAATAACATAGTCAAAACTTCCTGCAATATCATTAATCGTTCGCAAAATCTGTGTGATGATTAATGAATTAAATATAAATGTATGAATCGGTCATCTTCTGGTATTGACGCTTTTTTATACATTATTGTACATAGATAAATAGTAAAATAGTAAAAATGATCATCAAAGCACACACACCGCGTAAGATTGTATCTTCAGAGGTGTATCATACTAGTAGATATATTTTATTTAATCATTCAAAAGATAATGTAGGAAAAGTCGAAATAAACACGGACCTTACACTACATTACGCTTGATATTAAATCTTGTTGTTCTTCAAGTTAAAATAGTGGACGTAATACTTTTTTTAATACTATTAAAGATTAAATGCGCATCCAAATTGAATATACCCATGCATGACCAGAACGCATTCAAAGCTGCAATAGAACAACATCTGAAATATAGGTAAATTGATTATAGTATTTGTGATTAAATTTTAAGTAATGCTATGCCGCTACTTACATGTCTTGCTATATTAGAATGTAGTTTACTAGGCAAAAAGAAACGTTATATGTTTGTAAGATCATTTATATTTTTAAAAACAAAAAAAGATACCAATAAGTTAATGGAATAGATAGCCAACATCATTTTGAAGAGAACAATAACAAGTTTTCTCTATTTGAAACAATATTGCACATTTTCAGACAATTTTAACAGGACGAGTACAAAATTCAAGTTAACAAGTCAATACCGTGTATGACCACCTCTTGCATTTATTACCGCATGACAATAAATTAGACGTCGAATAAAGTCTTGATGGATGTTGTTGCATTCCCTGAAAATACTGCTTGTAGCTGGGCGAGCGTTTCCGGTGGATTTTGGCTATTTCTTATAAGTCGTCCTAGTTGCTCCCAAAGACTTTTGATTGGTGATAAATCTGGAGACATTGTTGGCCATGGCAACACGCAAGTAGGATTATTATCCGTATCCGAGTCAATTGAAGTCGCGTCATCTTTTGACACTGCGACATGATAGGTACCTTAAACAGACAACGAGCTCGTCTAAGACCAACTTGACGCAATCGGTTACGGACTGTTCCACTAATTTGGAAACCTGTAGTTGAGTTATTTTTGCTGCCAATATCCCAATAGCTCGTTCTCTCTCATGTTGGGGTAGAGGAGGCATTGACTTACGTGTAACATTTTCAATTTTTTAATGCGACCTTTTGTTATTAATAGGGTTCGACACAATTAATGACCAAAATGACAACTCGATTCCATCTCTATACATGTAAATTTGTGAAAAAAGGGGTTTTTTGTTTGGAGTCAGAAAATGTTATTTCCGAATTTTTTACAAATGAGTAAATTTGATAGATAAATCAATCAGGTCACTAGTTTTAATCTTGAAAATATTTGAAATTAATATGTGTGATTTTTTTCTAAATTAAAATCATTATAACGTTTCTTTTGTTTACCTAGTATATATTCGATGCATTCTTTAATCTCCCGACAGTTGTAATGTGCGATCGTTTATCGCATCGGTCAGACGATAACTTCTTGTTAGCAAAACATTGAACTTTGCAATACGTTACGTTATTTCAGTTAATGAGTAAGCGCTTGTATGACTGTTGTACCTTTTTTGGTAACATTTGTCTATTTGGTAACGCCTCAATTATTCACAGTATGTATACTGAATACCAATATTTTGTTTGCAGTATCATAATCACATGGAATTATATTTTCTTTAAAGTCATTATTCTTACTTATACAATAAAAGTCTTCTTCAAAATAATATGTCCTATTTTTTAGTTTGAAGAGATTTAAGTCAGGAATATGACAGTTGTTGTCTATTTGTTTGACGTGTTTTGTCATTTGATTTTGCCATTTGATTAGGGACTTTCCGATTGAATTTTCCTCGGAGTTCAGCATTTCTGTGATTTTACTTTTTACCAATGAACAGGTATTGATCAAACAATTATAAAATGTACTATCAAGTAATTGCACATTAAGCTAGACATGTTAAATGTGATATATTTCTTTCTATTATCTCTTACTAAAACAATCAAACAATAGTCAAGCTGTAGGTTATTTTTGTCATGATGTGACCTGTTATAGCTAATGTACTAAATGATGTTGGTTTGCTCATTTTGACAGGCTGTACATGACCTATATTTTGTCTGCATTCTCTTCGCCATGTCTCTGATAAAAGTTTGTCACGTTAACAACCATAAAACATATCTTTACTTATGTATTTAAATTTAGTTGTCGCCTTTTAAGATTTTTTTTTCAATGAACAAATCGAAAAGATTTGTAATGAATAGACATATGTCATTGTTTTCTTTTAGATCCATAATTACACAGTCATCATATACGTTTTATGGCTCAGTATGCTAGTCATAATAACGCATTTGTTGGGCAAAATCGCACTTTTAATTAATTCTACCCACCTTTTGAAGGCTTCATGATACATGGCTCGCAACACAAAAATGCGATGGTCGATTTGGTTGCATAGATCTAAATTTGTATTCCTTAAATTTAAAAAAAAGATCAAATACAATTAACTTTAAAAACCATGTTTCCCAGAATCGAACCTTGTATTTCAGAGTCTTGTCTGATGACAGAATCGATGATACTAAAATAATAATAAGTAGTAGTCAATAAGATAGTGGCATTAACATGATAAGGGGAAACAAGTATTTAATTGTATTCTTTGATGAACTGAATGGATTTTTAAGAAAAGAACCAAACGATCATGATTCAAATTAGTGGAAAATATATTACTAGTATTCTATAATGATCAATATTTAATATTACATTTATTAACAGGGCATGCAAACAATGGAAAGATATTGTTTGTTAAAACACTGTTTAAGATAATTAGTTATATCGTATTGAATTCTGCTTCAACCAGATGTTCTTTTATAAAACTAGTCCTTTTGGTACATATATGATGTACATAACTGAAAATATTGAAAAAAGATGTCAGGCTAAGCAAGCCCGGAAAGCAGGGTAGCAGATTATGAAAACAAAAACTACACCGTTTACATAGTTTGTCGAGATTGTTAGATATATTATAAACGTGATCTTTAAGAACTGTGCAAAATTAGGTAACTAAAGAAGCACAAACACTAACATTTATATTATATAAATGCAAATCATATATGTGCATGTTTGTAAATAATGTTGAAATGATTGACCTTGTGTACATGTACATAGCATCAGCGAACCAACATTAAGTTATTAGTGCAACGGAGATGAACCAAACAAATAAGAATAATCAAAACCATTAAGGTCATCCCTTGAACAATGATGCAGTTATTGCTACCATATATCCAAGCAAAAACGTGGGGTCACATATGATAACCATGTCCGTCTGTCTGTTTATCTTTTTGTATTTATTTCTGTCTGTCTGTCTGTCTGTGGTTTATGCGTTTTAAAAAAGGAGATAGGAATTACAATGAAATATTTGGGTATAGATAGGAGCGTGTTACACCAAAACTTTGTTTTTATTTTTAAATAACCCTTAATTATATGAATTTACTTTTTCATTTTGTTCACAAGTGATACAACTACTTGCGGTTTGATTTGTATGTTTATCCCATCATAAGGGTTCAGGTCATCACCTGACTTATATTGCAATACAAATCAGACAACATTCAGTTACGGTCTGATTCTTCAGTTAGCATTGCATAACACTGTTTTCATGTATTTTACGTTGTATTAAACTGCACCAAACAATATTGAAGAGAAAACATTACAGTTCATACATGTACACCGCATTTAAACTATGGCACACATGTGAAATCATCATTATCAATGCTTAAGAAACACCATCATGATCATGCAGTTGCTGCATGTGGTAGTATCTGTGAGTTCAACATTACTATCTACTGTATTACATTTGACTCTAATACATTGCAATACTTTGACACATCATACTATTCATTTGTGTAGTATCATGGTAAATTGAATACACGCTTTAGAGTCTCTTATTTGTGTTGTAGACTTTCATGTCAAAGGAAGACCAAGAAGTGACCACAGGAGTCTTGAAAGAGAAAGAGACAACACCAGTAGTTGAAGGTTGTATTTTTTATATAGATAAAAGTAGATTTTGGAAGTTTTTCAATTAAGCAACAAACTCCCAGCATACCATAGCATAGTGTAACATATAACCTTGCCTATAAAGTTTGTTATGCTCGTTGCAAAAGATTGAAATGGCTTTAGCAGACTTTAAAGTATTTTATATTAACGAAATATTCCTTGATGATAAAAACATTTAAAATTCAACAATTCTTTCATCTACATCTATTCTTTGTCTGGAGAACAGTTTTCATTCGGTAATATAAAGGAGTAGGATAATGAACATTCCTCAATGGTTTATAATCTTGTAAAGTAAAGGTATTAAAACTATAGCAGTCCACTACTGCTATGACACATATCTGTGCTTGCAGATGTAATATGTACATTTCTCATAGATGGTATAAGTATTCCAGGTCTTATGTGTACTTTCCTAATTTCCAGTATACAAAATGTGAAACATGTGACTCACATGAAATCAGGTGTACAATGCAAGTTTTATCCTGTATATGTCGAAACTTTAGCCTGGTGTAAAATTATGTGTAGCCTCTAAATAAGTACATCTGGTCAGAAACTAGACATAATATGTAACTTAATCATGTTAATATACTCTGAAATTAATTGTTAACAGAATTTTGCAACGGAAATTCTGTCATTGATTTGAGACTATACAACGGATAATTGGGCGGAAAGCTCCAATTGTTTTCGTCAATTTTCTCTTCCAATAATTGTATCGATGGAAAAATATGTTCATTTTTTGACATATTGACTCTAACAGTACTATATGGAAGCCATTAAAAAAACTTGATCTGTGTCATGGCCTCAAGAACTTATACAAGTATATTTACATTTTCACAAAAAGACACTTATTTTAGAGGAAATATGGCTAGTTGATATTTAAACACTTTTTACTCAAAGAGTAAGTCAAATCAGCGAAATTTTATATACAATATGAAAAAGAAATACTTTAATGAGGATGTTTTTTTTTAATCTAGTTAGATGAGAAAAAACGAAAATTAAGAATATGCATTTTTTTTTATAAAGATTTCATCAAGAAAAAAGAACAATCTGTCATGTTAAACCGATTGCTAGGCCAGGGGACGTATGATTCGTTTGACATGCGCTGTATGGTAACAGGTCAGTTTGGAGTCGGAAAATCTACGCTTGTCAAGCTCCTAATTGGTGATGCTATCCCGGATGAAAGACTTGCTACAGACGGGATTTCCCTATTAGAAGGTCGATGTGGCCTTGATATAGACACCAGAGAGTGGATTCTTATTGATCCAGGTAAGAATGCATTCTAAAGCAATATAACAGTATAAAATCAACAAATATTTTTCTATGTCTTCATCACACAGGTAGGATTTTCCTAACTGAAGGTCGCGGTGTAAATGACATAGACACCATAGATTGCATTCATATTGATACAGTTAAAAATAAATTTAATAGCATTTTACAAATCTAAACTCAATTAAATGTTAGATTTCGTCGGTTCAGAACTTATATTTGGAAGTGGGCTGGGGGAAAAACGTCAGTTATCTTTGGAATCTTATAGTTTAGAAAAAGGCTGATTTGAAAATTTTAGGATACTAGATTCTCTACTATATAGACAATAATTCAATTGTAAACTCTTTTTTTTTTAATTTCACCTAAATAAACTCATCATAGACACAGGGATTTAAATTTTGTATTTACGCCGACGCGCGTTTCGTCTACAAAAGTGACGCTCGAATAAAAAAAGTAAAAAAGGCCAAATAAATTACGAAGTTGAAGAGCATTAAAGACCAAAATTCCTAAAAGTTTTGCCAAATACATCTGAGGTAATCTTTTCTTGAGGTAGAAAAGCTTTAGTATTTCAAAAATTCAAAGTTTTGTAAACAGTTAATTTACAAATATGACCATATCAATTATAATTAATGTCAGCACAGAAGTGCTGACTACTAAATACATCCTTAATAGTGAAACACTACTCAGAGATAAAAAAAAAAAAAAGTAAAAAAAAGAACTGACACCCACATGAATGTTTCGCTTTCAGTTAACTTTAATGACTAAATAGGCAATTGCCAATCCTTTTCTGGAATTATTGCAAATTGAATCTTAGATTGTTAAATACAAGTCAAAGCATGTTTAACACCAGTCTAAGCATGTTTAACACCAGTATAAGCATGTTTAACGCCAGTCTAAGAATGTTAAAATCAGGATTAAAAATTGATAGATATTCTTTAAGGTATAAATTACAGTTTAGATCCTACGGTGATTATTTGACAAAAAAATTTGAGACCTGGTAGTTGTTTTGTTATCCTTCTTTGAACTCCTTCTATTTTATCAATATTTTTTTTCTTGTATTAAGACCAAACTGAACTAGCATAGTCCAAATGAGTTATAATAATGGTTTTATACAATGATATGAATGTCTCAGTACCCAAGTATTTACATGTTCTTCTGAGAACTGCAAATATGGAGTTGGCCTTATTCACTTTTTCGCTTATGTGATTTTCAAAAGTGAGTTCCTATATCTTTTTCCTCTTTAACCTTTGTTATTGGATGATTTAGTAGACTATAATTTGGTGAGATTTCAGTGCTGTTTGATTTCATTCATATTTTTATATATTTACATTTTCAGGGTCAATTTTAAGTAGCCATTTGTCACTCCATGCTTCCATCTTGTGGTAATCATCTTGAAGAATTTCTCTGTCATTCTTGGTTTTTATTATTCTGAAGATCTCGGTGTCATCTGCAAATAGGTAGGCATCAGAATCCACTTGGTATGGACGATCGTTTATGTACGGTACAAATAGAAGTGGTCCTAATACTGATCCTTGAGGTATACTCGATGTAACATTCGCCCAATCTGATTCTTCACCATTCACTATGACTTTTTGTTGCCTGTCTTCTAAAAGGTTTGTGATCCAGCCTACTATATCTTCATCAATACCAAGATTTTTTTATTTGGGCTATCATTCTTTTCTGAGGTACCTAACTAGGCTTTCATAACGTCAGTATATATGCAGTCTTTGTCTAAACCTTGATCTAGTGCCGCTGTCCACTAATCAATTACTTCTAATTATTGAAGACCGATCGACCTTCCTGCAATAAAGCCGTATTGGGGTTTTTTTTCGAGAAAAGGTTGTTTGTTTTCATTTTGCTCTATTATAAATTCCCGCAATATTTTCTCAATTATTTTACATACTACCGATGTCAAACTTACGGGCCTATAATTTTCCCCGTCTGGTTCTTTCCTCACCTCTGGGTCGTTATTATGCTTTATCATTTTGAGAGGATGTTTTTCCTTTTAATTTTATCTATGTTGTTTTGGTCCAGTTTGAAGTTATTTATCCCTCTACCGATTTGCGTCCTGTCTTTTGTTGGTATATATTTTTTGTCCATATCTTGAATTATATTTAAATGTTACCTCCAGTATTTGTCTATATCGTTTTCTTTTTGTAGTAGTTCTAATTCTTCTTTTATTTTTATGTAGTTAACTCTACTGAAATATTTAATTATTTTTTACTTACTTTTGATATTTGTAGAGCAGTTAAAGGCAAATTGCATGGTACATGGGTCGCTTTTTCCTAATGGACTTTTGTATTCTAGAGCTTGAGATCATTTGTTCTTCATTTGTGAAAATCAGGTCGAGGGTATGGGGTGTTTTGGTACCTCTCCATCTAGTTGGTCTTGTAACATGTTGAAATAAGAAAAATTCTTGTAGATTCTCTAAAAAATTGTATTAGTTACTTTTCGTACTATCACCTGGGTAATTCCAAGTGTCCCAATTTATATCTGGAAAATTGATGTCTCCCATTATTAGGATATGTGAGTAGCCTTTTCTACAAGCTTCAGTAGTAAGCGTATTTAGTTGTTTAATGTAATCATGTGTTCTGTTTGCTGGTGATCTATATATTAAGCCCAATAATAGCTGGTCTGACTGATTTAATTTAATCTTTATAAATAAGTTTTCTTGAAATTCTGCATTCATTTGGACCTGTGATACGTCCAATTGTTTGTCCATATACAATAAAAGACCTCTGTTTGTGTTATTGTCTAGATTTTTACCAAACATATTGTAATCGGATACATCGGCTTAAGAATATTCTGAAATTCCTGGTTGGTACCTATTATTTTTAGGTTTAACCTCTGTAATACCAATTATTTTTGGTTTGTCATCTCTTGTTCTTACTTTTAACTCAGACAGCTTGTTAAATAACTGATCTGCTTTCGTTTATATACAGCTTAATCATGTTAATTTGGGTAAAACTGTAAAATCATCTAAATTTTAACTTTTAAAAACCTTTTTACTATTAAAATTATTTACATTCTTATTTCCTCTTCTCTGTTTTAGGAGTCTAGCTTCCTTAGTTTGACAACCGTCTGTGCCCAGTGAGGGCCCTTACCATGTAGTGATAGTCCCCCGAGACCTCTTCTTCGGTTTGTCTTCTCGCTTGATCTCACAACTTTTTCTCCTGTTCTCTTTCTGCTTGAATTAGGTCGTTACTCACTCCAACTTTTGCATACTTCTGATAAGCTTTTATATATTGTATGTTTTTAAATAGGATATTATTTGGTTCCGCACTTGGTAATTTTACTAAAATTGTTTATTTAGTTTTTCTTTGTTAAATCTTCCTAGTCTTCTGACAGTTTTCAGATTTTCCTGATCTAGTTGGATCCTGCAGTCTATAAACAGTTCGTTTAGTTTTTCTTTGTCAGCTATATCTCTTTCGTCCTTGCTCTCTTCATCCTTATCAGGAATCCCAAAGACAATCAAATTGTTTTCTCGTGATTTTCTCTCGTTGATTTCTTATAGAACATTTGTTACTGTCTCCTTTCTACTTTTTGGGTTGGTTGTGTTATATAACTCATCATTTGGGGATTCGCCATCTCCTGCATTTTCTGGCTTTTGTATCTTACTTATTTCCTCAATTTATCAAAGCTTTCACTTTCTCCTCATTACAACTTTCTTCTGTGGTTATGTACATTACTCTGTTTTATTTTATCACAGAAACTTACAATGCCCTAGATGTTGTGTACACTAAGGTGTTGATGACCTCCGTAGCAGAAGATGAAAGTAAACAAGATGAAATACAAGAAGCTGGCCGCACAAGTGGTAAACATGCCGGGGATGTATCACAGCAGTCAGAAGCAAGCAAGTCAAAGACCTCCCCAGGACATATCACAGGGGATCTTTCTCAACAGTCTCAATATCTGTTACCACAGTCCTCTTCCAGTGTACATCCTACAAAAGAGCAGTCAAAAAAGAAAATGAAAACCAAAATGACCAAGGATGAAATAAGAAAGAAAATGGAGGAAATCCTCAGGAGTGGAAATTATAAGATAAAAGTTGGACGACTTATCTTCTGGGACTTTGGTGGACAGTATGTCTACTACACAACACATCAGACCTTTATGACGTTCAGAGCTTTGTTTCTGCTGGTGTTTGATGGAAGCAAAGGATTGCATGATCAGGTCCTGGATGTGTTATGCTTTCCAGGACAACACATGATACCAACTCCTGCAGGTATTGTTCATTAAATGTGTTACATACTGTATTGCATGCGTTTGAACATCAGATAGATATGAATTATAAATCAAGTATATGCTCTATATTTTACAATATTTTATTTTCTATGCATCAATCTTGCAAATTGTTTGTGTTTCTGTCCGTCTTTTTTATTCATACTATTTGTATTTTCTACAGAACTTACAACAACATTTTCTCGAAATTGGTATTTGGCAGTGTGATTCATTTAAACATCCATCACATATCAATAAACATTTGGACTTAATACTTATATATTCTCCCAAAACGTTTACAAGTGGTTAAAGGTATAAACAGCTAGACAATTGTGAAACATTTATACATGTGTGGTTCTGGGAATTTGTTAGCTGTGTTTATTGCTTGTCTGACAGGATGTTTACTTTGACTAAATTGTCATTGTTCATTAATTGATATGAATTATCATAAGTGAAAAGTGAACTATATGTTGTGGTTATACTTTAACAGTGTCCCATTCTGAAACATAAAGTTAGTCAAATTCCCAAGTGTATATTGGACAAAACAATGTTTGCATGCTGCGTCTGTTATTGGCAGATGGTTACTTTGCCTCGATTAATGCATGTAATGGAAGATATACAAAATCCGCTTGAATTTATCAACACAGCCTCTGTTATTGGTTTTACTGTAACTTAATATATTTTCAGTATTTCTTCAACATTGGGTCAATTCCATCCTGACGTATTGTAAGCCAGTATATAAAAACATTCCGAAGATCTTGTTAGTTGCAACACATAAGGACCAAATTACCCAGGTAATAACTGAACTAATTTAAACTCCTGTAAGTCACATAATGTTACAGTTCAATTAGTGAGTTACCTATTGTTAACTGGTATAAAAAAAACATGAACAAACAGTATCATGGGTTAATGACATAGTAAGTGGCATATTACATTCGATGACTGTACTGCGAGTAACTGGTATATTATGAGTGTTTATAAAAAGTAAAGTTATACAAATGCCGATCTCCGATGAAAAATTCAAAAGGGAAAATCAAATGGCAAAATCAAAAGCACAAACCCATCAAACGATGGATAACAACTGTCATATATCTTACTTGGTACAGGCATTGTTTTGTGTAGACCCATGTGACCCATTGTTTTCAGAACATGATTTTCAGCACATGATTTCAAACGATCGTCAAAGTAAGTATTGAAATGACCTAAACAAGTGTAATCTAGTGCTTAATACTGTAATCATGTTAAAAGAAGTAGAAGTATATGCATGGTAAAAGTACCGTAAACCCGGTGTAATTAAGCGTGAACATTGTCTGGGTAGTTGTTATGTAGTCGTAAACGAACACCATAGTCTGAATAAGTAAAATCATGGTCTAAGTGAGTAAAAGCATGGTAAAGGAAAGTGTTTTAATGGCCTTATTACTGATTTTCTGGTCTTAATATTGTAACCATGACCTTAGTACTGTAACCATATACAGAGTGTGTACCCCAATGACTAAGTATTGAAAATATCGTCTTAGTATAGGAAACTATGGTTTAAGTATCGGAAAAGAAAAATAACTTATACCGAACTCAAAGAAACTCAGAGGTGTGCAAAACAGAAAACCCCGAATCAAATTGAAACAGTTCAAACATATCGATTGACGAATAACAACGTCATATAAATCTTGTACCCATGGGCTAATAATTGTTACCATTGACACTACTGTATTATATAAGTAAGTGTATCTTACTTTACGTAAGTGCAGTTATGGTCTTAGTTATCGTTTTCGTGGTCTAAACATTGTTTTCATAGTTTAACAATTGAAGTCATTGTATAAGCATTGTTATTATTGTCTACGTATACTTAAAACTAACTTAGTATTGTAGTATTGTAATTTAGGTCAAAGTATGGGGAACTATTGTCTATATTACAGTACGTGTGGTCTCTGTTATTGTAGACATGGTCTTAGTAAATATAATCATGGTCTAAATTTGTTTTTCATTATCCTAAATTAAATCAGGCAACGAAACAGTGACACAATCATAACCATGATTAATTTGCATGAAGAATATTTTCGTATTACACCCAGCTCTTGATTTATATATGACAGTTTATGTGATTGACAGCAAATGTTCTTACTCCTAATTCTGCTGAATACATGTTTATAAAGTATCATTTGAATAAACTACAATTACTTTGTTGTGCCCTTAATTAGATGTAATACCACCATTGATTTTCCCCTATTAGTCTTTGTTTAATTTGCACTTTTCCAAAAATTGTGCAGATTTTATCTTTGTTTCAAATAAAGAAATACTTGGCATGAGTGAAGTTTTATCCTGTCCAGTACTATAGAAAAAATTTCACATGATATTTCATTGCATATAAGAAAATAACTATCATTGGAAGTTAACCAATCAAATTTCTCCCCTTATTTAACCTGTGTACAACATATAGTAACCATGTAACCTTAAGTTTACAAAATATTCTATAGAAACCCCAAATAAAAAAACAATGGTGCCATTAAATACCCAAGACATATGTTTTATAACACAGAAATGTTTTACTGCAATAAAATGTAGGATTAATTACCTACAAATGTCAAATTCAAGGGAATATTTTTTTTGACCTATTTTCGTATACAACCGGATGTGACGTTTCATGATTTGGTGGTATTACATCTTAAAGTCTTCTAGATTGACTTAAATCAGAAATAATTGATAATAAATAAACAAATTTTGAAATTTAAAAAAACGACAACATACTTGGGCCTTTACATAGAACAAAAAACCGTGATCCCCTATAAGTAAATTAATTTTGCAGTTAGTTCATTATTTATTTTTTATCATAAACTGATTAAGTGATGTACAAGAAGTTTTGTCAAATATATATTTTCGTTTATACATATACAGTTGTTAAAACTGGCGTTTGTCTATCATTTTTTAAATACATTTAATTTCGAGAATTTCTTTTGATATAATTATAATTCCTGTTTTTTTCATAGGCGAATGTTGAAACACGACGAAAAGAGTTGTATCATGAAGTAGAAGAGTTGTTCAAAGATCATGAGGGAAAACAACATCTTGTCCTCAGCCCTATGATATTTGTCAATGCCAAAGACAAAGCTGACCCAGATATTCAAACTCTCAAGAAAGTCATTACAGATCTCACTTTCGACCATCCATGTTGGGGAGAGAAAATGCCCAATGCATGTGTTCCCCTTGAGCTCGAGATCGCGGAATTGGTTGCCGAAGGACAGCAAATTTTGTCTTTGAAGGAAGTAGAAGAATTGAATGTCATCAGTCAGTTGTCTGTCTTGTCTTCTGAGCAGCTAACCGATTTTCTAATTTTCCAACATTCGCTCGGGAAATTCATCTACTTTAATACACCACAGCTGAAAGATTTTGTGATTATCAGCCCACTACTATTGGTAGAAGTCATGAGGTCTTTTGTAACAGGTATTTATACTTTGTCTTCTTTGATGCTCCACAATTGAGATGTCATGCTAATATCAGATTAGTACTTCTACCACTCGGTCATTGACACTGTTGGGGGACGTTTCGTCCCCGAGGGTATCCCAGCCGAGTAGTCAGCACTTCGATGTTGGCATGCATATCAATTATATGGTCATTTTTATAAATTTCCTGTTTACAAAAGCATGACTTTTTCGAAATACTATGGATTTTCTTATCCCCAGGCATAGATTACCTTGACCGTATTCGGCATTTTTTTTTTTGGAATTTTGGGTCCTCAATGCTTTTTAACTTTGTACTTGTTTGGCTACATAGCTATTTCGATACGAGCGTCACTGATGAGTCTTGTGTAGACGAAACGCGCATCTGGCGTATTAAATTATATACCTGGTACCTTTGTTAACTATTCTATTGATGCGTAACAATATTTGTATATTATGTCTACTTTAAATACTCATCACCTGAGATTGTTTGTATGCAATAAAGATGTTTGCTTGTCATGTTTTGGGATTTTTTTCCGATTTTCGGAATCCTCTGGTTTTATCCATTAGGATACCTTAAAAAGAATGCCAATTGACCCCCACTATTTATTTTATTAATCTTTAACAGGTATAATTATAAGCCATCTGTAAAAGTCATAAACTCCTTGTTATTTTTTAATAGTTTATGAGAACTTAAACTTGTCAATGTTAAAGCTATGGAAAATCAAGAGAGAACCATTTCCCGTCAAAATTTCAATGGCTATTATCTCGAAAACAAGCACATTGACCTATATATTTTTTTTTGCTTTTTTGTTCCTTTATTAATCCTCTATTAATATATACTAGTGTTATGAAAAGCTTGTTATTTTGAAACTGAGTAGCTAACTGCCTTAATGCTTTTTAAATTTCGATAATTATCAAATGAGAGCTTGTCATCAGTTCAATACTCGTCGTAGAAGTTCAGCAATTATTGCGAGTGGTTTTTTTTAAATGCAACACAAAACTTTATAAGGGAAGAAGCTTGATATAAATTACAAATAAACAGAAAAAAGGAAATGTGTATACAAAAAAGTATAGTTGATGCTTTTTACAAACAAACTGGTTAAAGAGTGTTAGGAGGAAGTTCGACTGAGTTTTCACTGGAAACTTTGATGGTGAAATTACAAAACGGTTAATCGACACGATAAGGCTGTATCGATATTACTTTTTGTTTGCCGTCTTCGGTGTTTTAATATTTGCTAAACATTTTATTATGTTAAGATGTTAATTTATTAATTGCAAGCACAAGTCTTTATTTCATTTTTCTAGACAAGCAATTCTGGCCAAGCAACGTTACAGTACAAGCCATTTTCAAAAAGATGTCAGAAAGTGGATCAATACAAAGAGGGGAACTGTATCAGATCTGGGAACAAGAAGCCTTCAGTAAAGTATTACCTTATAAAAAGTATATATTTGATATGCTTATTCACCTTGATATTGTGTCAGAGCAGCGACGATATAACACAAAAACTGGACGTCGCCAATCAGGGATTAACTTCTTTGTTCCTTGTATGGTTACAGCGAGAAATACTACCAAGTTCATGACCGAGGAATGCACACCAAAAAGATCTATAGGTTTGGCATTCACTTTTAAAGGAGCTATAATTCCTCCTGCTTTGCCAAACCGACTCTTCAGCGCATGCCTTAATATGTGGAATGTGAAAACCTATAAAGAACAAAAAGGAAAAGGTACAACTGGAGAAAAGAAAGAGATCAAACTCCTGTTTTCTGGATTTCTTGGCCTATCGTATGACAAGGTACATGATGTTGTTGTATGTGTTCAAGCCAACATAATTCACCTTTACATAGTCCACAAGACCTCCAATGACCTAATAGTATCCGATATCGCCACAAGTATCAAGGAAAGCTTCTATATTACATTGGAGAGAATTATAGAATTCTATCAGTCCACAGTCCATGCCAGAGCTAGCAGTTTAAACAAACCTTTCCAGATTGAATATTCTTGCTCCGAGTTAGAATGCTTTATCACTGAGGAGGAAGCCTTGCAAAGAGATGAATGGGTGTGTGAAAAACATAAGTTGGTGCATAAAAGACACCATTGGAACGTTTGGAATCAAGATCAGGTATATATTTTAATGATAGTGTAATAGTAACAACAATGCTCGTAATTTTCAAATATGAGGTATCTGTTTAACAAACAAATTTACGCTGTTATTGATAGGTAACTAACACCAATGAACACGGTCTTTGCCTAATACCCTTTCTCAGTATTGTACATCTGCCTCAACGTTATTTTTGTTCGTTTTAACATGTACATGTACGGTATTTGAAAATATTCTTTACAGAAAGCCTTTGCTTTAAGAAAAGAAAAGCATGAACATAATCTTGCTATTCAGAACGTTTAGTGTATCCAGTTATGACATAGTATTGCCGCATTATTCTTTCACTGAATATTGCCTAGACCTTCATAATAAAATAGCCATTGATATTTCTATCTTATATGCACTTGATTTAGAAAATATCAACCGAATCTGTATGATGCACCAAAGCGTAAAACGTACTCTGCATATCGAAATGTGAGGTACAAAAACTGGATACCACGTTCCGTATTTAGGAATATCTGTGATATCATGCATTCTACCATTACATCATGCTAGGCACTATACTCCATTCGATTATATAGAAATACCTTTCAAGTTATAGTAAGGGGAATCAGCTCAATATCGGAAAAGTGTTGAACTATACCATTTTTTCTTCATGGAAACAGGTGAACCATAAACTTAAATGTTTAACCAAGTAAAAAATTAATATAGTTTTATGTTTAGACGTTTGTAAAACAACGAAATAGAATAGCTACGAACGTGCAATTTTTCCGAAATCCAGGAAAAATTGATATCCATGAATAAATACATCCACAGTATGTTTAAAATAAATAGAACTAATCATATAAAAGGTATAGGCATATATAGGCGTATAGGTATATGTTGTTACGGAATGTTTGTGTTTTTGTGTATGCACACTGAGGTTGTGAGTTCTTACCCCACTCGTGTGGGTGCACTCGACTACAATATTAATTGATTAGGCTTGTCAGTTTTCCTATCGAAGGTCGTTGTTTTTGTCCGGGTATTCCGGCTTCTTCCACGAATAAAAACTGGCCGCCTGAAATAACCTTAAAGTTGTGCTTAAACGTGGCGTGAACCCACCAAAAAAACAAAATCAATTCTGCATGTATATGGTTGGAGGAATATTTTAATAAAAGCGTAGCTTAGGAAGGTTTACCATAAAATGACGTGATTGGCAATAAACTAAGAGTCTTTCAATTCCAGTATTACATGGGTTTTTTTTTTGTCGATTTTTTCTTTGAAAAAAAAAATCATTTTTTGGTTGTTTTTTTTTTTTAAAGTAGAAAAAAATGATTTTAGTCTCTAACTAATTCATCATTCATCATTCTAAGACACATTATCACAATAATATATATAATGGTTACATACCCTTCTTAAATTCAAATAATTGTATTCCAATAAATATAAGTGCACTTGAGCAATCCAGTTTAAGCCAATAACGTTGTTGATATTTAGTTGGAGTAGCCAACAATTAATTATTGGATGAACTCTTTAAACGTGTTAAGGAAAATAAATGCTAAGCACCATGCAAGAATAAACGTTGCCATACAGCATCGTTATAAATGTATTTTCTTATTATTGCATTTTTTTAAGATATCAAATCATACCTACATTTCGTATGAGATAATCAGGATAATTTCGTGGAGTAAATCATACAACATCATTAGAATTTATAGGATTTAAACAATATGTTTATGGTGTATGAATATGCTTGTGTTTGTGTTATATCTCAAAAAATAGAAAAGATAAAGGTTGATGCATAACGCAAAATGTAGTCACACCGTTACTATTTTGTTTTATTTAAATATTTTCACGTTTTTAAGAAGATTGATTTTCAACAAGTAAATTCGGTCGACCTTCTAGTAATTGTGTATCGTTAAAATAAAGAAATCCAGTGGCTCCAATATCTCACTTTTACATATAGCTCATATAACAGGGTTTAATTGAGATCTGATAATTTCAAACAAATCGTTCTGAATGCTTTTGCAATTTGAAGAATGTTCTATATACGTTATTTTTGCTTTTTGTATATTTAATTTGCTGCATGGATTTTGTAGAGTTTACGAATTACATATGTTTGTTTTCTTTATTCCTGTGAAGCTCTTTAAGCATCAGTTGTACACATAATCTGACAAAAGTATGAGAGATTTCCTATGACGTACCTGTAACCATATCTCTGCTTCGGACTATAATGCTTCTCAAATTATTACGCAGGCTATGCAAAACTTCACAACATAATCTACATACACTTAAATAGTGAACACATACCACACAGCGGATCCTTATCATGTAAATCACACCCAGGAGATCCGATAGATCGGTTATACAGACTGAAGACTTTTTATGTCGATACAGGCATTGAAAATTCAGAAATTATAGCTATGTTTTTATTTATACGAATAGTGCGACTGGGTTAGTACCGTATTAATTAAAACTCGCATTCTGATATATGATGTATATGTATCTGTTGCAATGATTAGTCTCACGTTATCGTCTTTCTAAATAAATCGCAATAATAAAATCACGCAATTATATCTGAATTTACAGCATTCAAAATATTATCTTGAAAACTTAAATAAATTGGTAAAAAAAGTACACCGCAAGAATATTCTTTAACAAAAAATGAAGCATTTGGAGTAACCTCTTGAAATTTATTACCCTTAAATAACATGACAAGAGTCATCGAAACCACTGAATATATGTACTCTCAGGAGTAATTGTCTTTTCAATTGCGATTTTTTACAATAATTTTGGATGTTTGTGATGTTAACTAGAAAGCTATAAAAAAAATTGAAAATCCTTCAATCTGCAAAAACTATTATCAACTGGTATCATATATTTAGTAATAAATACAGTAGTTTCGAATATTCGATTAATAGCCTTCTGTTTAATCCGTATCGGTCAACTTCGATGCACACCCTTCATCACATCCCTTTACCACACCCCTTTATCACATCCCTTTATCACACTCGTACTTAAATTATTCATGTATAAAAGTAGTGATTCTGACTAAATTATATGAAATCTATGTTTAATTTATGCAAGCTTCTCGAAAAATGTTTTATCGAATGACACCAGTGTTTGGCATGTGACGTCACAGACGTCGAGCTTTCATATTATCTGGCATACGAAATGCAATTATCAAAAAGAACTCAATGAAATACCATACATGTTTACAAAACACGCAAAAAATTAAATAAACAAAATATTTCTATGAACAACAGAACGCAAATTGTAAGGTAACATAGGTGCTTCGGATAAATAATCAATTGTTCTTTAAATGCTTTTAAAACAAGAAAAAAAGTAAATCTGAGGGTAACCAGGCGGAGGGATCAGAAAACAGTTCATATTACTTTTCTGTTCAAATTTAAGATAAATCCTATAAAACATGGCAAAATCCGTAACACAAGCCCTTGGGCTGATATTGATATCTCGGGATGATACAGCATATGATTCGGATTTTGTCATGTATTATTCTCTAACTGAAATGCATATTTTTGGCAGATGAGCGATGAATCAATTTTGTAATTTTGTAGATACAACGTAATTATTTCAGTTTCTTTGCAATTTTTTTATATCATTCATAGACATAAGACAATAGTTTAAAATTGCCAATTTTATCTTTGTTTAGACAAAAGAAGAATGTGAAGATAATTGTCAAGGTATGTATTTGTCGGAAATTTTAAAGAATATCTAACGAAACTCGGTATCTGGACATGTACATCTGTATACACTCATTTTAGACAGAACGTTTTATGGTATACTGTAGTACGTCCCTCCATTCATCCGCTCATATGCACCTGTACGTATGTCTGTCCAAAACACAACAATACTCACACACCGTTTGATAGAAAACGTGCATTCTTCAATTTTTTTCATCATAATCTCTGTACCATACTACAAAGTGCATATGGAAAGTTTGATATAGTAATGTTATGGGTGCTTTGGAACGTTGGCCATATTGTGTACAATAATAAGTAGAAAAATCTCGTTTAAATGAAAATGTAGTTGACCACATTATACCCTCATATTGATTGCAACATTTTACAGTACAAAGTTAAAGGACGTTCACCATTTTTGTACCAGCATACCGAAACGACTTTTATTTACAACATTTTTTTGTAAACCATATAGCACAGACAATTGCAAGAGTGTTGGTACCAAACTGTATACATGCAGGAAACAACACATTTATGTCTAAACGTCAAAATTAACAGCAACACAAATCCGAAGGAAAATGTTCATTTTATAATGTAATACAATGTCTTATTATAAAACTCTATATAATACACATAATAGTAATCTTTACCAACACAGCGGCGTCTATGCGTCCGTTCATCCGTCCGTCCGTTTGTCCATCTGTTCGCCCGTTCGTCTGTCCGTTTGTCTTGCAACAGGTAAGAGTTTTTGGTCAAGGTAGTTTTTGATAAAGTTGAAGTCCAATCAAATTAAAACTAAGTAGTACACATGTTTTTCTATGATGTGATTTTTCTAATTTGAATGACAAATTAGATTTTTGAACAAAATTACATGGTCTTCTGAACATATAAAGACAATACTAGTGCGAGTTCCAGGTTAAAGTTGTTGATAAAAGTTTTTGGTCAATGTAGTTTTTGATGAAATTGAAGACCAATAAACTTGAAACTTAGTACATACAAATGTATGTTCCCTATGTTATGATCTGTATAATTTAAATGCCAAATAAGATGTTTGACCACAATTCACGGTCCACTGAACATAGAAAATGATAGTGTGATTGGGGATCCATGTACTGTGGACATATTCCTGTCGATTATGTTTTAGGGTTAAGTGTAGATGCATTGAATCAGATCCCAAGTGATACAGAGTTATTGCGTTTTTCATCCAAATGTGAACCAGAAAAGATGCACGAATTGGCAACACATCTACGAATGCTTCCTAAATGGAAAAACATCAAGTATAATCATCCAAAGGATATAGAGATTGCAACATTTCTATTTTTGATTGAATGGAAAAAGAAAAATGCCAGGGGAAAGTTTAAGGTGCTGGCTGACGTTCTAGGAAAAATTAATTTAACAGTGCACCACGCTATGTTATGTAAGTACCAATATACATTTAAAGCATGACAATATTCGTGCATTTAAGTGATAACGTCAAAATGCAAGATATTATTAACAACATGTATTTTGTACACACTCTGAAATAACCACACATTTAGTTATTTGTATAATAGGATCAAAGGATTTCAATATCAATTATAAATGTGTAATATGAATTTATCTGGAATTCGTGGTTCAAGATTGCTATGTACATGATGTATAGTTTTCAAACATTCTCCATACATGTTATTAGGAAATTAGAGATCTTAAAAAAAAACAAAGATTTTATGTCCTTTATAACCCTTATCACACAACTCTTCATCAATTATGATTCAAAAGATACATGTAATAATCAGTCCACATTGATAAACACAAAAAGGAATGTAATTCTTCTATGTACAAGCTATTGATTACATGACGAAAAACACCAAAAAACAGAAGCTTATTTTTCAACTTTACATTTGAAGTTCATGCATACATAGAGATTGTTTTTTTTTATTTCAAAAGTTATTTGCAAATAAATAGTATATACAATTAAGATGTGATACATGTATGATTACTAATTAGACAACTATCCACTAAAATCCAAATCAAAAGCAACCTTAAAACTTATACATGTCATTCAACGACCTTCACCAATAAGTTAGACCCGCAAGCTGATATAGGTGACGGAAAACGAAATTTTAAAAGGGAACACCACCAGTCTTGTGTTAACAAAAACAATAACGAGAAGTTAACCTACCTCTGAGCGCTATGTTATGGTCTAACATTTATTTTTACAGGTGAGAAGAGTCACAAAAGCAGAAACAGGTAAGGTGTAAAAACCCAATTTTAGATAAAGTTTTGTATCCAATGCACACAATTGTAAAATTAATTGTAGTGTTTACGGTTTGACAAATCTTCATTAAAAACTAATCAATGACACAGAATTTAAAAAACAAATCAGATCAAAGATCTATCACTACAAATTTTCAATAAAAACACAGAAACGGACGAAAACACTAACTATAAATTAAATCACATATCAATCAAATTTGTTATTTTAACAGACAGAAATCCACTTAACAGTGCCAACTTTAGAAGATGTTATAGCAGTGCTTACTTATTTGGTGTATAGTAATTAGACATTTTTCTTTTTCAAATTTCTCCTTTGACGTGTTTGATACAACTACAAGAACAAATTGCATTTAAATTGGTAGACCACTCATGAGGATTCCTTATTTATGTTTTCTTGTTCCAAGTTGACCTTGTATGTACATCTTTTTCGCAATTCATAATTACAAGAACTAGGAGATGGTAAAAAAAACTTGCAATAGATAATGAACATATTAAAGGTTATTAGTGCGGTGACAGAAGTGTAAAAAGTCGTCTAGATCGCGAGTTTAATCTCCCCAAATAACACACGGCTAAATATGGTCTTAACTTAAAGACAAATATGTCTTCTTTAGTTTTTGCCCTGTCGTCAGAGTTTCGTACGGTCACATTTTTCTAAAAAGTCGTTTTAATGACTAGTAGTATATTGGAGAGTTTGGCGTATAAAATTATAATCCTGGTACTTTTGATAACTACAATCAACCCCCCTTTTTCAAAATGAAAAATTGTGTATGATTGTTAACATTTAATTGAAATAGTTTTTCTTGAAGCTATTTTTATATGTCAAAATATTCTATTCAGTATTTTATTTTATTCTAATCCATAAAATTTTCGAAGTTTGGACTGTTTAAAATTGAGGTAATTTCAATTGCAATTTCAGACACAAACTTTTGTTTCTTCTTCATAGTAGTAATAAAAATTGTCCCATAATATTTTAAGCATATAGTATTTCATAAAACTAATAAGTGATAAAAATTTCGGAACCAAAATATGAAAATAAAACTTAAGAAACCAATGAAAAAAGAATGGAGTTAAAATCTTCAATTTCAACACGGAACTTAATCACTTGCCTTCCGTCACATTTTGTGTATTAGTCAATAATTAGCTCTCAACTGATATATGAAATTACTACCTTTTTCACTATTATATACACATATTTTCAATTAAAGTGCACTGCTATATGCCATATACTTTGTTTGTATATGCTTATATTTTATGTTTTTTGTTATAAAACATCAAAAATACTTCGTCAGAAAAGTCTTATTGTAAAATCAAAATTATTGACGGATAGTTTCAGTAAATATTCCGTGATATAACAAGTCCGTTGCAACTTGACCCATTAAGTCCAAAGAAAAGACAAAAGTCGTTAAATTTTATGCAGTGCTTAATATGCCAAAAAATCTCAACTGAAATTTTGAGTCAATTTACCAGTATAGGGAAGTCGGTTTGTGTATCTTCATTGAATGAAAGATTGCATGAGGCGAACATCAAGATGTTTCATGCGATAGCTGTTAATTTGAAGAACTCCGTGCAGGCAGTTTATCATCGTTCATGCTACATAAGTAACACAAGTAAACATATCTGTTCCCCCTTTTAGAGCGAGGAAGCTTCTTATCTAATATTTAATGACGACATACACTTATCGGACTGTTGTCCCTCAGTTTCGGGTATTTGTACGCGTTCTAGAATGCATTCGTTCAACTGGAGCGCTTGTATATTTTGTTGCGACAAAACATTTTAGAAAGATAAAAATACTACTCAAGTTTGAATCAGATGAGCGTTTTAGGAATATGTTATCCGTGTGAGATAAAGTTAAGGTTGAAATAGTTCCCGTCCATCTTTTAAACATCAAACACTCTGTCATTTTGGTTGCATTTCAAATTACTTGCTAAAAACGAAAAAAAAAATCCAAACCCGTGGAAGCAAATATCTCAAATCACGATACTGCTTTTACTGATTTTATATTGACTATTGACAACGATTTAATGGTCATTCCTCATGACATCGTTACTTGGTAAATATAAATCTTTTCTTCCGGCTGATTCTAATTTAAAATATTCAATTTGTAAAATGCAGTCTAAACTCATTGATTTCTATAGAAATTCAGTTGTCAAAGAACTTCAACAAGTTCAAGGCAAATATAACACAATATTTAGTAGCAAAATAACTATTTGGGGTGCCATATCAGCTAATCAATTGAAAACTGACCTCAAAATCTCAGTGTCAACTTTAATAGATACAAATAACGAACAGGTATTTCATTCCGCTGCAAGTATACTTAGAAAAGACATCGAAACTCTACAGAAGAATACCCAACTTCGGATGAATTGTCTCTTCCTTCTTCAATTCAGTGAATGCCTTCGTATTTATTGCAATTCATTTTATGGTTACTCGATGAAACTGCAAACAGCCAAGACTATTCTCAGGAAATGGCACCAGAGAAATCGCGTAAATGCTAAGCAATTGTTGAGTCAATCGTTTGTGTGGCCATTTTTTTTTACCCCTTTTCATTTAGGATTGGCTTTACAAATGTACCATGAGTTTGGTTCAAAACACCTTGTTGAAACATTGAATGCCAATGGATTGTATGCTTCTTAAAGTAAAGTGCGACGCTATCTAATGTGTTGACAACCATGACATTGAGCGAATTCAAGATAGTGTGTACGTCTCGTATAATGTTTCCCCAGCATCTTTGCAGACAAGCATATGGATGTCATCACACCTTCCTAAACCCCCTTTTAGATCTCTGTTAAATCTTGGATGAATTGATAGGGATGGTTTGAACCTGAAATTTTTTAAAGGAACAAATGTCTTCGGACTTCCTACAATACCTTGTCTGTTCTTGTAATGAAAAACTCAAAATAACGTGTTTGCTTTGAGCAGAACCTTTCATGTGCAGACCTGTAGCCATGAGTGAAATGTGTGAAGAAATATTAAAACATGTCTTGTGACGGTTGATGAAAATGAAGATGATGGAAATAACGGTTGATTTGTTTTAAAGCTTGTTGCACTTGTACACACTGTCCCAGCCCCCAGGTTAGGGGAGTGTTGGCGCGCCCTTAAAAAAGTTAAACCCCGCCACATTCTGTATATATCTATTTCAAGTCACGAGACGGTAATGCAGTGTTTGTCGTGTGTTTCTTATTTATTTTGTACATTAATCAGGCCGTTAGATTTTTCGTTTGTTTAACATTATTCCTTTCGGGAATTGAAGACTATGCAGTATGAATTTTAATCATTGTTGTAGCCCGTACGGGACCTATAATTGTTAATTTATGTCTCATTTGGTCTCATTTGGAGAGTTGTCTCATTTGCAATCATATCACATCTTCTTTTTTTTATATGGAATACTTTTGAAGTGTGTGGTACGTTGCAAGGAAAAGGGGTGTATAGGTACAAAACCTATTATGTAATAGATATTAACCAGCGTAAAATACACAGCAACATATAATACTATGGAAGCAGTAATAATTGTGAAAAAAAAGCAACGAGTAGTTATAAAAAAACCTGAAGTATCCGCAAATTCAATTTGAGGTCATATTTGACTGTTGTGTTCTATTGCTTTGGTTTGATACCTCACCCATTATGATATTTAAAAAAATAATTTTTAAGTATTGTCCTGCATGACACTTGATTTTTACCTGAAATCGAAACTTTTCATAACGTTAAGGTGTTCTTAACATTTTATAGGTTAAAAACTTGATTTTTGAAGTTTTATTTATAAAACGTCGTTTTAGGAATTTTTTTTCATAATAAAATCTCAATGATTAAGGTTTATGTATAATAACAAACATTACTAAAGTCAAAACAGTATCATTTGTATTTAGGTAGAGTTTAGAAATAGAAAAAAATGTCAAAATAGAAACCCTTCCAAATTTTCACTGATTTTACATATGACCTTTGACCTCAATTTTTAAAAAATGTGACAATAACAAGTCCTGACGACAGGCATATTGTTATAGTACACGATTTCCTCTTTCCAATAATATATTATATAGGTGTGTGTTCGGTGGGGAGATTCAATTCAAAAAAAATCTGCCTTCAGTCACCGCACTATATAGGAAAAACATGACACACATGTTTTGATATTCTATTCTTGATTATGATTTGAAAGTTTTTAAAACTTCTGTTCTGCAAAATGTTGCAAACTTGTAGAGCTACAGAAAGTTTTCATCTGCCGATTGACTTCCCGACACATTAGCAGCTATAAGTCTATGAAAGTTCTCATATGAAATGAATTATACTGTTTTATTACAATGTAGATACTCAAAACAAAACGTGTGAAAAATTATGTATGGGGTAACTTTATGCAAACATTGTTCACATTGATCCAATCATTCAGTAGTTCATAAAAACACCGATGTCAAAGACACATGCTATTTCTTACTGTTTAATATATTTTTTAAACATGTATTTTCTTATGTGATAAATCACGTAAGCAGTCAAGTTAAATACTGTAAAGTCGTTTCAACAGGTTTTAAAAAATACATGTGGTATAAAAAGAACCAGGTAATCAAAATAGGCTCTTTATAGCCTCTATTTTGTATATATTATAATATTCTTTATTAGATAGAATTGTTTTGCTTTCATGTGAAAATAAACTCTATTATTCATGTGTATTATCGTACATTTAGCTATTACCTCACTGTATCAATTATGCTGACATTCCTGTTAATTAATCATAAGAGTTCTTCGAGATTTATTTTTGAAAGCCTCACACTATATGTTGCCCATAAACCTTCCATTAGATCTGTGTTCAATATAGCGCGAAACCATGTTTGGACGTTGCTGTACCATCAAAATTACTTAAGCAAATAAACTCATCATATATACCCAAATGTGAATCTCGATTACATTTTATAAGAATCACAACGATCTAGAGCAAACATATATTAATGTGTTTAAAAATTATCGACCATATACCACGAAGTCCCATTACTTTAATCTCAAATGGAATTCTCGCGAAAAATAATCTCATTAAATGATTGCTAATATAAAAGAGAAAGTCACTTTGAAACTTTCAAACAGGCAAAATGATTTTTTTTTAGGGAAGTTCTCGTTTTACATAATAATAATAATAATAATAATAATAATAATAATAATAATAATAATAATAATAATAATAATAATAATAATAATAATAATAATAATAATAATAATAATAATAATAATAATAATAATAAAACTAATAATAATAATAATAATAATAATAATAAAATAAAACACAATGAGTATATTTAATGGGTGACAAGGACAAGGTTAATTTTGAAAACTAACACTATATAAGAATATCAAATATATAAGACACATTCATCATGTTTATATCAGCCAAACTTCAAATCGAAAGCTAAAATACATAAAAAAAAGAATTTATCACTTAAAGTGTTAATTGCAGTTAGATTTTATATTGAATTGTTCTGATTATTTTTTTCTTTAAGATATTCCTGATGAAATCCTAGATTGCATTCCAACAGATGAAGTTATAGATTCCCTAGCACCACAAATTGGCAAAAAATTCTTTCAACTAGGAACAGAACTAGGGTTATCTGTAGCAGAATTAGAAAATATAGAAAATAATCATTGCAATGACTTGGCAGCTCAGAACAAGAGAGTATTATTGGGATGGAGGGAAGACAAAACATTAAAACCTTCGATCGAAGTGCTTGCACAGGCTTTAGTCAACATTGACAGAGGAGCAAATTGTTTGGAGGATATTATAGAAGATACAGATATTAATACTTTCAGAGCAACAGAAGATATTAGAGGTAAAAGTCAAGTAAAACAAATTGTTATGCCCGCTCATGAAAGTCAGTGTATATAAAATGCGAATCCAGTCAGTTAATGTTCACTGTTGTATGCGAGTATGTTCATTGTAGAATAAAGGATCATGGGAAAACTTTATTTTTTTACGTTTTAAAAATACCAAAATAATTGATTTGAAACTAAATTTTAACATATTTTCATTATGATGTGTCTTTTTAATGTAAAATAACAGTATTAAAGTTCAAATATATGTAATAAAAGCAACATAACATAGAATATCAGTTATTAAAAGCGATCCATTTTCACTATAGATGCGATGAATTATCACTGTATGGCATTCATTTCTGATGTAGAATTTTCGATACCACAAAAGGAAGCTTGGGATAATGTTGGGGATGATGGTTCCAACCGTTTACGAAAAAGGGGCATAAAAGAAGCATGTTTTTAGTTTTAGGATAATTACTTGTGTATAAGAATTTGGATTGTTCTGAAATTGTACCACAGTGTTCAATACCACAAGTAGAATGTTAGGTTTCATTTTTGGGTTATGGTACTAATAGTTTAGGAATGTAGAACAAAAAGGGACAAAACACAATCATGTTTGTAGTTTCCGGATAATTACTTGTAAGTACGTTTTTGGATCTTTTTCGCATTATCACAAATGGAAGACTGGGATTTTGTTCGGGGATAATTGCCCCAAACATGTAGAAAGTAGGGGCAAAAGAAATGGCAAAACAAACATTTTTCTAGTTTCCAGACAATATCTTGTGTTCAAGTGTATGGACCTCTCTAAAATTGTACTACAAGGTTCATTACCAGAAAGAAAAGATAGGGATTTGGTTTGATGGTTATTTATCCTAGAAGGAAAACAAAATGTTTTGGGCGGGAAGAAACCTTCAATTGTACAGTATTGCGCATACGATTTAAGATCTTCGACCACATTTTCCTTGTGTCAGAAACCTATCTAACGTCATAAATTTGATCACAATTCAAATTCAGATAGTATTAAGCTTTAATATTATATCAAAATTTGCCCAAACTGTTCAAGGTTCGATCTCTGCGGTCAGCGAAGCATTTTTAATGGTTTACTATAAAACGAGCAGATGTGATTAAAAGTTCATGTTGCTTTCTTCATATGGTAAGCTATGCCAGCATAGGCGTATCCAGGGGGGCCTTGGAAAAATTTGGTTGATTATATAGGGAATCACTGAAGCTTGACTTGAGGCCCCCCCCCCCCTTTTTAGGTCAGCAATCGGGCCCGCCTTACAAAAAGTTCTGGATCCGCCACTGCCCAGTTCTGCTTTTGAAGTGTTTGGAACAATGAGTACAAATCAGGCTTTTTCCATGCTATCATTTGTTATGCTTATTGAGAAGTCTTAAAATTTTAATTCACACTGGTCACATTTGTTTAACCCATTAGTGTGGATCTTCTTATGCCTGAGAAAACTAGCTACCCATTTTGTCTAGAAAGGACAATACGTGCATTGGTATGAAGACCCCTCCTTAACTTTAGTTCTTTTTTCTGTGATTCATCTTCACTTGCCTCCCGTATTGTTGAGCCCCCAAATGCCTTAACATCCATATTCTGAAGGAAAGATAGTTTTTAGCTCGATTGTTGCTACATGTTCTGTACTGTATAAAATGAAACGACAATGTGACATATAATTATCCAAAGTCATTAAAGCTTGAAATGCAAGTCAAGTTGTGTAGGGCAAACTTTATCTGTCAAAAACGTATACTGATAAAGTTGCATTGGAACATGCTGTACGTGTTGTACAGCACCCTTGATACTACCGCAGAGATCGAACCCTGAACAGTTTGGGGTAAGTATGTATACAACATTCAAGCTAGATTTCATTTTTGATGAAATCAAAAGAAAGTTGAATTTCGGACCCTTTGGGCCTCAATGTGGACCATTTCGATAACTTGGCCCAAAATACCAAAATCCCAAATTTAAAAACACGGTAAGATTCAGCATTCCAAAGTACCCCAAATATTCAACTGTTGTTGAAATCCAAAAGAATTTATTTTTTGACAGTTTGGACCCCACAAACTTGTTAAATGGGCCAAAAATTTTAAAAAATAATAATAAACACAATCATGTATGGATTCAGCCTACCAAAGAACCTCAAATTTTATTTTGGACCCTGTGGGCTAATTTAAAACCGGACCCAAAATCAAAAATCTTACTTCAAAACCTTATTGAAATTGGTCAAGAAGTGATTTATTAAAAAATATTAGAAAGTATTGTTGTTTTTATCCCCTTTTATCCTATTTCGATAGACATGCGAGATGTACGTATTCAGAGATGAAGTTTCAATGCATTGGATAAATATAACTACACCTTAAATAAAGATTCTGATGAATTATAAGAAATTCTATGACATGCTTCTTCTAATTGGTAAATATACCCATACTCGAAATCCAATGATAAAATTTGTTTGTACATGCGTATAATGACTACTGCAGAAACATGAATTTTATCAAATTGGCATATATTTTGCATTAATCTAAAAACACTTTCAACTCTGAAATGATCCACATATTGTTATATTATGACAACGATGTGTTTTATTTGAAATAAATGTTAATTCTATTGAATTTATTGGAGTGTTCAATCAAACTTTTCATCTCAAAGTCAGCACTATCAAATCCTTTTCTTACTTTAATTATTGTTTGTGCAAGTCGGCTGAATTTGGAATTTAATGCATAAAAATTAATAAAATTCATACAGTGAAAATGCACCGCATATACAATACTAATGAATCGCTCTACAGTGAAAATGAAAGTAAAGTATCATTATTCAACAGTAAACATGACTCGCATAAAGATAGCATTATAGTGGAATTCATTACAATATGGGCAAACTGAATAACAAAAGCTATTCTACGTTATACAACATTTATAATTGTGTTGTAATGAATATTTTTTTTGCAACTACATCTTTCCTGCTAGTTTTTAATCACCTGCACGATTTGTTCGTAAAACGTCCTAAATATTCACCTATTTCGGTATATATTTCACGTATGGATGGTTCTCGGCGCGTTAAAAACCCGTTCTCATCTCTTATTTTGTATAACTTGTATTATTTATTACTAAATATAGTACATGTGAACAATTTTCTTCATTTTCTTCAAAAATCATAATTGTTCGTCTGTTTATTTACCATTCTACATCAGAAATGCATGGCATATACAGTGAAAATGGTATTTTAGGATCCGCACTTTACATACACTGAAAGTCTGTAATTTGTAGTCACATACACTGTAAACTCAGTAAACCATTTCACTATAAATGTTTTTAATTTATATGTCCTTGTCCAGCTTTTAGTTGATGTCATATGTCACTCAACTTGCAATTGTGATAGAATAAAATCAATACATTTCCAGGTTAAAATTGTCGGTTAAAGTAGCTACCCATAATTCAACTAGAAACTTTATATATAAACATATAAATTCAGGACGAGAAAAGTGTTCTATAGACAATTAGTAGTTTACTGCTTACATTAAGCTGTTTTAAGGTAGAACAATCCAAAGATGTTTTCATCCCCAATCAGGCAACTTCAAACTGATGTAATTCATTTCATTCTTCTTTAAATTTTAAAAGGGAGGAACCAAAATAAGAAGACAGATTAATCTTTCAAGTTGTGATAATTTCATTCTGACATAATTATTACATAATTAATTGTAATGTAATTAGTTGATATATTGTGATGTCCACACTTGAATGAATTTAGCTTCTATGTTGTTCATAGCATTCCAAAATATTTTATCGATTCTTGTACAACACAGGGTCTCAGATTTATCCTATTGTTTTTCATTCTCTCATAAACCTCCAATGACGTTTGCGACAGTAATTCATAAGAGATCACTGAATTTAACTTGGTATACAATTTGTTCCATTGATGTTTTTGGAAATCATCACAATTTGAAAGATTAATCCTGCTTCTTTCTTTAAGTATCTCATTCATATAATTTAAAGAAGGCTGAAATGATTTACATCAGTTTGAAGTTGTCTGATTGGGAGCGAAAAACTCTTTGTATTGTGCTACCTTAATTGAACTTGAAACAAACAAAAAAAAACTATTTGGCAATAAATTGCATTATATGTTCGTATAAAATACGACCATTGTACACTAATCAAACTACCTCTCTGTAACCATTCTTCAAGTCGGAACATATTGCAATTTGAATTACCAACAAGAAACAAATACTCACATTTTGTTCATACACGTTTTTTTTTTTTTGTCAAATGTGTTCTGAAGCGTGCATGAAACCTCAAAACAACATAGTGTTACGTTTGACGTCAAAAGCGTTTCCATAATGTTGCAATGTTAAATTGCCCAAGAAGACAACATCATGTCACAAAATTTCAATTTTATAAAGATTTTAAATCGTCATGATGACTAAAATTAACTGTTTTCTTTATTTTATTAGTAGTAGTGAGAACATAGTCATTTATTCAGAGATTGTCCTACGTAAAACTTACTTTTATTGTCGCAAGTAACTGTTATCGATTTATAAATTTGTGGTAACCTGTCTATTGAATAATTGCTTTTTAGCATATCTTGGCAATATTCACAGACCTCCATAAAAGAGGGAGGTTTGGCATGCCACAAAACCAGGTTCAACCCACCAGTTTTTCCTTTAAAATGTCCTGTACCAAGTCAGGAATATGGCCATTGTTATATTATAGTTCGTTTCTTTGTGTATTACATTTTAACGTTTTGCTTCCGTTGTGTCGTTTGTTTTTCTCTTATTTTTTAGTGCGAATTCACATTACTATAAGACGTGTCACGGTACTTATCTATCCCAAATTCATGTATTTGGTTTTGATGTTATATTTGTTATTCTCATAGGATTTTGTCTAATGCTTAGTCCGTTTCTGTGTGTGTTACATTTTAATGTTATGTCGTTGTTCTCCTCTTATATTTAATGCGTTTCCCTCAGTTTTAGTTTGTTACCCCGCTTTTGTATTTTGTCCATGGATTTATGAGTTTTGAACAGCGGTATACTACTGTTGCCTTTATTTGTCTACATCTACTAGTTATTTAATAACCAGTTGATAATTGTTGCAGATAGAATAAGCGATCATCGTGATGAAATCATACAGGATATAGTTATAAGCGATATCTTAGATGATATGATGACACACCTGGTGATATCTGCAGATGATAGACGTCATATTGAACACTATCCACGACAGGATGATCAGAATAAAGCATTACTTGAAATAGTTATTACAAGGAAGGAGCAGACGTATTCCTTGTTTGTTGATGCATTACAAAACAATGGGTACACAGATCTAGCAAACAAACTGAGTTACGATTCACATGATGTGAGTTTAAGTTCCATACCAGCACTTTCTGAAAATAAAGGTATGGTTGCATGTATATAATAAAGATGGAATGATTGCCAATAAGATAACTCCCCACTAGAGGACAAATAACACAGCAATTAACAACTATATGTCACCATACGGCGTGTTTGTCCTATTATCAAATAAGAAACTTATATTGAGTCTAATTTATAAATTATTATTCCAATATTTATATATAGTTACATGTAATATATTACTTTTACACAAGATACTGCAATTGAAATTTCCATACTATATAGTGTGATCGGTCCATGTACATTTGCGTCCATTTGTTTTTTTATTTTGAAACATCAAAAACAAAAAACAAAAAACGAGAGTGTTTTCATTTTTCGTTTTTTGATTTCTTGAAAACCAAAATGAAAAACACTCTTTTCGTTTTTGATTTCTCGAAAACTAAAATGAAAAACAAAAATGTTTTCGTTTTTTGTTTTTGATTTCTGTAAAACAAAAACGGAAAACGAAAGTGTTTTCATTTTTTGTTTTTGATTTCTCTAAAACCAAAATGAAAATCAAAAGTGTTTCCGTTTTTCGTTTTTGATTTTACTAAAGAAGAGTTTGGTATTTAATTTGAATTATGTCTCGATTTATAATGTAAATTTTTTTCCTTTCTTGTTTTAGTCCTCAATAGTAAATATTGCCAATGTAACCACTCCGGTGTTACATAGACCGCATGAACTACGGTGATAAAGTAATCAAAGACTTTCAAATTAGTTGTTTATATCTTTGATAGAAAATACATTATTATATTTAAATATTGAACAAATCACAAATTTAAATTGTACAATATAATATTATATAAAGATGGTACAAATAAATAGATTGATGACATCACACAAACAAGAGAGATAACTACTTTTAAAACTGACAAGAAAACTAGCCCGGTTGTTAAAGTATACATGCACAGCGGTTGTCAGATCAATATTATTTTAATCGAAGAAAATATCGACAGATGCACAAGTATTAATCAATCTAAACAATATTGGTGCGTGATCTTTTAAGTTTGGAGAGGATGATCTGAGATGATAAGATAGAACCGTAACCTGGTAACTAGCCTCTAGTACAAATAAAGCAAACTATATATTTGGCGAGGGTAGGGCTCAAGGACCCCAGAAATGGAAAAAATTACGCAAAATCTTGCATTCTAAACGTTTCTTTCGGACCCTTTCTTAATCTAAAGCGCAAGTTTTGTTTTATTTATTTTATTATATTCTGGTCTCGGAGCAAAATATATAGATACCGTGTAAGACTTTGAGTATCTACATGTAGCAACAATATCAAAAGACATATGTAGGATAAAAAAAAACCATTGTAATCCACATAGTCAAGTGTGTGGCTATTGTTAGTTTAAACATAATGTATTTATAGTGGATTGGAAATTTTCTCCCCGAGTCGGGGATCGAACCAGGAACCTTTGTTTTTGAAGTCCGATGCACTAACCTATGTGGCTATTGTATAATGGGTATGAATGGTCTGGTTCCTCGTTGAAGACCCTCCAGCTACTTTAAAGATGAAGAACAGGAATAAAAGCCCTGTTCATTAATAATTTGTATTTGTTCTATGTATTGTGTGCGATTTTGTCCCGTGTACATTTACTCCACATCTCTTTATTTTCTATTTAGGACCCAACCACGGCTCAACGCAAGTTTAGCCTTCCAATGTTAAAGGTCATATATATACAATTTTTTTTAATTATTTGATGGCGGGGGATTGGGATTTCTAGCTTTAAAGTAGCCCAGGTCAGCTTATTAACTTTTATTTACAGCAATGTTAGCCAGTTTTGTGTTCTGTAATATATTGTAACAGTTTAATTTTCCATGAAAAAAGAACATTTTTTTCTATCTCCGGTAGCATCGTAACTTCTTAAAACATGTTTCGAACAATATCTGGACATCGGTGGGCATGTACAATTGCTAAACCTTATATGACCGTTCTTTAGTCTTCGTAGATCTATTCCAACTTGAAGTCTTATTAAGTCTAAGACAAGAAGAACATGATCTTTTGATATTGAAGCCATAGTCATAAAGATCGATTACTTAATTGGTGTTTTGTTAACGTCGCCGCAGAACCCCAAAAAAAGCTTGTTATTTTATGTTGTTTTAAAATATTTACTTGACTTGAATTCATGTGAGTATATTAAATATATATGTATATACCAAGCTAAGTCAGTTTATATCTTGTTTCTCGTCTGACTATACAAAAGGCCAGGAGAGCTATTTTGATAGATCAGGATGCCTGATAAGCTGTCTATATAAAGTAATGGGACAATGCATGGTATGAAGACATCACCAAATCACCGTATGCAATATTCAAAAAGACATCCAAAGCTTACCAACCAACAGACCAGGAGCTCTGGGGGGCTCTTAACACAAATCCAAGAGCACAGCAAAATGTCAAAGTGTCCAATTCAAACTGGGTGACCTGAGAGGAAAACATTTAAACTTTCCAAAGAAATACAAGTTCCCCCCCCCCCCCCCACCCCCTCTCAACTTTTTAATAAGGAGATGTGGTATGATTGCAAATGAGTCAACTATCCCCCAAAGTTCAAACGTAGTGGATGTAAGCAATTATATATGGGCAACCATATAACCTTCAACAATGAGAAAAAAGCATACGGTATAGTCGGCTACAATAGTATATAATGTAATTCTTAAATCAGGGTTTTAAAGTCAGAACAGATAATAAGGATTTTGTGTAATTGCCAAAAAGAAATCATGTACTTAAGAATATTCAAATAAATGAAATCTGATTTGAATAAGTTTTAGACTCAATGAAATTCATTACGATTGTTGGCATATTTATTCCTATAAAGGGACTATTTTGGTATCGAATTTAAATTTGAGGTCGGGGTTAAAGATTGGAAAGAGAATCGTTGTGTCTGTTTATTTAACATTTTAAATTTATGTACTAACATCTTCCCAGATTCATCTTCCTCTAAGCATATTATTAAGGAAAGAAAAGCAATTAATCTTTACTCAATAACACCGAATTGAAAGTACAATATCTCTGAGTATTAATCGTCGCTGATTGCAAAAAAAAATATGACTAAATTTAACAGAAACGATAGAAAAAAATTACAATTAAATCGCGAATAATGTAACAATTTAGGAAGAATCCTAAATATAAAAAAAACCATGATTATTTAAAACTTACCAACTTCGTACTACATCAAGGCGTGTTTTCACCTTTCTTTACTCTACAAGAAACTTTACTAGGAGCCGTGGATCGCGGAATATCGTTTGCATATTTCTAAAACGTTCACGTAAATTGATGGCGTCATGTGTTAAAACAGTTATTGGCCAATCAAATCGGTATATTGGATTTAATCTGCACGGCTCGTGTGACCCTTTAACCCGAACTCCTACGTCGTTCGGGTTAATCAGGGTCACCCAAGCCGTCTGATTACAATAATTTTCCAAACGTTTATTGGAACCCAATAATTTGGCAAGGTGTTGCAACCTGTTATGTAAAGCGTTACAGCCGATTGCATTGAGTGTGTAGGCAAAGGTAGTATCCTTGGTTAGCTTGCTTGCATTATTAGGTTAGGTAAACTACCCTCCTTTAAGAGTAGACTAGTCCGACAGATAACCAATCAATCTGTCTGTATAACTAGGCTACTTCTACAGGAGGGTAGTATACCTTACCTAATAATTACTTCACGGTTCAGCTACAAGCAAGCTAACCAAAGATATTACGTTTGTCTACACACTCAATGCAATCGGCTGTAATGAAAATGCGGAGTTTGTGAGACCAGGCTCAAGCAGTCAGTCGGTAGCAGCCAGTTTTCAAATATTTGTATAAACAAAAATGTTGCATAAGATTCAAACGTACTTCAAATGTTTTTATTAATATATAACCACTATATCATTAGTTTTTAATATATAATTAAGCAGCCAAAGACACTATTCAATGAATTTTAAAATTTCATTTCTGGTTCATTACTTATATAAAGGCAATACGAATCGCTTTCAATATATTACACAGCGTGCTGTACGCTTTACATTTTAAATTTTAAACACTTTTGTGGGTTTATAGAATCGTAAATAATTATGATTTTTTTTAAATGATGACAAAATTGCACTATTGTGTGAAATAGCTTTCAATATTCTCGGCATCCTGTCAAATAGTTCATGAAAAATAATAATTGTTCTGCATTAGAAGAAAAGAAAGTTGCACTCGTGCATTAACTTTTTTTTTTTGCCACACAAAACTGTTTTTACAAAACACTCGACATCTGAACTAGTAGAATTCGCTTAATTATGATTTGACGAAATTCAAAGTATGGTGGGCAAGGAAATTATTTATTAGCTTAAATAGGATTAATTGATATACATTAACTTGTAATTTTGATCAAGTGTGCCATAGATCTCTAGCTTACGTTTTCACCTAGTGCAGATAAAAGTATTGCCGCAGAATATTTTTTATTAACTGTAACGGTTGGGTTGGGTAGGGTATCCGACCTCAACTTTAGACCTACTTTAGAAAAAAAACACTAAGCAGAACAACACCCTGTAATTTTTCTACTGTAGACCTCAGTTAGTTACCTACCTTCCCTTTGCACCTAGTGCGGACAAATTTTATACATTTTCGGTAAGGGTGGGGTTGGGTGTCCGACTCCAACTTTGGACCTATCTTTAAAAAAAAAAAAAAAGAAGAACAGCAACCTTGATTTTTTTCTCCAGTAGACATCAGCTATCCAACCCCCCTTTACACATTGTGCGGACAAAATTATTGCCGTAGAAATTTGTTTATTAACTTTTCTGTAATGATGGGATAGGGTGGGTAGCTGAGGTCAATTTGAATAATTTTTTTACATGGACTCCAATGTGGTTTTATGCAGAACAATTATCGGAAATCTATGGCAGTTTTTTATAATGTGATATGTAATATGTTGTCAAATAATGAAAGCTCGCATCTTAATTAATAGACATAGAAATGAAGTGAAACCATATGATAACCAATAAAAATCTCCCATGCAGAGACAAACTACCGTTCATTAAGGCAACTAGTATGATGGTCTGGATTCGGGGTTCTGTATTCTTTGATATTTTAGGCCATATTTCTCTATTTTTTATACTTTTTGCCAATTATCCTCTTCTCTTTATATTTTATAACACCAATATTCTCGCTATTTTATTTATTTCTTGGTCCATTATTTATATTTTTTGTCCACTATTCTCAATTCCATAATCCCCCATCAACGCCCTAGCTCGAGTTAAAGTCACCATATATAGCCTTCACAAAATAAGCAAAACTTATACCGAATAGGCTCCGAATGGCAAAATAATTGAATGCTTATCCCAGTTTGAATTGTGAAATTACGGAAATTTCTTTTTTAATTTATTGATCAAGCAAAATTGTTCGTAAAATACTTGCAGATGGACCTTGGTCATCAATTCTAATAATCTTAGATCAACCTTTCTAAACTTAAAAGTAAAGTTCACGCACCCTTATTGTTCAGATTGTTAAAGATTTTTGCATTCGTCGACATTTTCTTCGATTAAAGTAGTATTGATCTGACAACCGCTGCGCATGTATACTTTAACGACCGGGCTAGTTTTTTTGTCAGTTTTTTAGTAGTTACCTCCCTTGTTAGTGTGATGTTGTCATCAATCTATTTATTTGTACCATCTTTATATAATATTATATTGTACAATTTAAATTTGTGATTCGTTTAATATTGAAATATAATAATGTATTCTTTAACAAAGATATAAACAAGGTAATTTGAAAGTCTTTGATTATTTTATCACCATAGTTCAATTCAGAAGTCATGCAGTCTATTTTGTCTACATTATGATTATGTTGAAAGAACACCGCGGTGTTTACATTGGCAATATATTTACTATCAATGACTGTGAAACAAGAAAGGAAAACATTTTACATTACAAATCGAGATATAATAAAAATTAAATACAAAACTCTTCTTTAGTAAAATCAAAATGAAAACACTTTTGGTTTTCCTTTTTTGTTTTCGAGAAATCAAAAACGAAAAATGAAAATACTTCCGTTTTTTGTTTTTTGTTTTTGATTTCAAAATGAAAAACGAATGGACGCAAATATACACGGACCGTGATCAAACAATCGACATAATTTTGCATCTATCATCTTTTTTATTAAGCTATTATCAATTTCATTATCTGCATCAGTTAATCCCGTCTGGGTTATAGACACATGTCAGATGTTTTGGATGTTTATATAGGGGTAAATTCAGTAAAAAATCTCCCATTGACTTTAATGCTAATCTATGTATGGAATTAAATTTATACCTGATTTAACTTCAGAAATTGGAAACTTTCATATAACATTCATGAAAGTACAAATGTAGCCATATCTTTTGCACTAATAAAAACATAGGGTCATGCGGCATTTTTGGGCATTCACATGGCCTTGTTTACAAACAATGTAGATTCGCACTGAATTCCTATACTGACCCCCATTACTTTTCAACCCTGCAGTAAAAAAATTTAGTACATTCAGCATTTATTTTTTATTTTTTTTCAACTCTAGTTTTGATCCATCTGCCAAAAAATATTTATTACAAACATTATCTACCAATCAGAAGAGCATATGACTTCAGTGTTATACAGAAAGCTCTCCCCTAAATGGGCGGTCCCTGATGACGTATATGTATTTACTGAATTTACCCCTATAAGGGACTTTTTTACTTCTTTTCCCACTTTTTTGGTCATAAACATGTAAGGTTTCCAATTTTCAAGTTCCAGTTTCAATACAACATTCATAAATGCTGAATTTGTAAAGATAGAGCAAAATTTATACTACAGCCCATACTGCGACCAATGTATATTTGGTATATAAAGTTGCACATTGACTGTTTTTAAAAGAATGGTGTAAAATACTATGTTTAATAAATATGAATTGTTTTCTGTGTTTGCTTTGACCAGTATTGCAAGTACACCTAGAAACTAAAGACTTGGTGTACTCTTAGTTAAATTTTTCCTTATATGGAAATTTTTGATTAAATACCCTGAAAAGACCACAAAAAGACTTTTTAAAGGCTTTTTTAAGCAGTTTGATACCAAATAAAACAACAATTATGTTTCATTATACTAAATCTGTGTTTTAATTACTTGTAAAGTTCACAAAATGTCATTGACAATCACTCTCCAGAAATTCCTGTTACCCCAACATCAGGATGGATTCTTCGCCAAAACTAGACAGCCAGAACTGAAGTAGAAAAAAGTGTCAAATATAAATAAATAAGACTAAGTATAACCAAACTTTGCATTTGGAAGATTAAAGTAACAATTTGGAATATTTAAAAGCAATTATTTAACATAAAAATCCAATTACAAACATTTCAACACCAGTTTCCTAGATGAAGGACATGTAATCATGAAAAGTTGTCTAGTATAGTTTTTAAATAAAGAAACGCAATGCGTTATGTAAAAATAAATTAATACCTTCATGCGGTCAGATTATTCGAGTGTTAAAATACTAGAAAAGTGCTTATTTACCACTTGTTCTACAACTTAACATGGGAACACAGCTAAAAAAAAATCACTTTGTCAAAGGGAGGTAATTCATTTTTTCATATGATTTTATGTACATTATGAGGAGAAATATGTGCAAAGTGTGATGTAAATGGGGAGAATATTTATGCCTTTCATTGATATCATAACTCTTAAGTGTAATTTCTATTGTTTCTTTCAATCTGCACACAAAAACTGATGTTTACCATATACCCCATGCTTCCTCTCGCAGTACACTCAGTGCATCCTGGATAGCCGCAGCTAAGATAGAAATGTGTGTAAAAAACAACTTCAAATGGTTCCAAAATCCTTCCATTACATTAAAATTTACAGGAAATGAGTTTGTTGATTATTGTGTGGCCTTGGACAAGTACAGTGAAAGAGTGCATATTTTCCTATAGGGGTAAATTCAGTAAAAAATCTCCCATTGACTTTAATGCTAATCTATGTATGGAATTAAATTTATACCTGATTTACCTTCAGAATTTGGAAACTTTCATATAACATTCATGAAAGTACAAATGTAGTCATATCTTTTGCACTAATAAAATCATAGGGTCATGCGGCATTTTTGGGCATTCACATGGCCTTGTTTACAAACAATGTAGATTCGCACTGAATTCCTATACTGACCCCCATTACTTTTCAACCCTGCAGTAAAAAAATTTAGTACATTCAGCATTTATTTTTATTTTTTTTCAACTCTAGTTTTGATCCATCTGCCAAAAAATATTTATTACAAACATTATCTACCAATCAGAAGAGCATATGACTTCAGTGTTATACAGAAAGCTCTCCCCTAAATGGGCGGTCCCTGATGACGTATATGTATTTACTGAATTTACCCCTATAAGGGACTTTTTTACTTCTTTTCCCACTTTTTTGGTAATAAACATGTAAGGTTTCCAATTTTCAAGTTCCAGTTTCAATACAACATTCATAAATGCTGAATTTGTAAAGATAGAGCAAAATTTATACTACAAGCCCATACTGCGACCAATGTATATTTGGTATATAAAGTTGCACATTGACTGTTTTTAAAAGAATGGTGTAAAATACTATGTTTAATAAATATGAATTGTTTTCTGTGTTTGCTTTGACCAGTATTGCAAGTACACCTAGAAACTAAAGACTTGGTGTACTCTTAGTTAAATTTTTCCTTATATGGAAATTTTTGATTAAATACCCTGAAAAGACCACAAAAAGACTTTTTAAAGGCTTTTTTAAGCAGTTTGATACCAAATAAAACAACAATTATGTTTCATTATACTAAATCTGTGTTTTAATTACTTGTAAAGTTCACAAAATGTCATTGACAATCACTCTCCAGAAATTCCTGTTACCCCAACATCAGGATGGATTCTTCGCCAAAACTAGACAGCCAGAACTGAAGTAGAAAAAAGTGTCAAATATAAATAAATAAGACTAAGTATAACCAAACTTTGCATTTGGAAGATTAAAGTAACAATTTGGAATATTTAAAAGCAATTATTTAACATAAAAATCCAATTACAAACATTTCAACACCAGTTTCCTAGATGAAGGACATGTAATCATGAAAAGTTGTCTAGTATAGTTTTTTAAATAAAGAAACGCAATGCGTTATGTAAAAATAAATTAATACCTTCATGCGGTCAGATTATTCGAGTGTTAAAATACTAGAAAAGTGCTTATTTACCACTTGTTCTACAACTTAACATGGGGAACACAGCTAAAAAAAATTCACTTTGTCAAAGGGAGGTAATTCATTTTTTTCATATGATTTTATGTACATTATGAGGAGAAATATGTGCAAAGTGTGATGTAAATGGGGTGAATATTTATGCCTTTCATTGATATCATAACTCTTAAGTGTAATTTATATTGTTTCTTTCAATCTGCACACAAAAACTGATGTTTACCATATACCCCATGCTTCCTCTCGCAGTACACTCAGTGCATCCTGGATAGCCGCAGCTAAGATAGAAATGTGTGTAAAAAACAACTTCAAATGGTTCCAAAATCCTTCCATTACATTAAAATTTACAGGAAATGAGTTTGTTGATTATTGTGTGGCCTTGGACAAGTACAGTGAAAGAGTGCATATTTTCCTATAGGGGTAAATTCAGTAAAAAATCTCCCATTGACTTTAATGCTAATCTATGTATGGAATTAAATTTATACCTGATTTACCTTCAGAATTTGGAAACTTTCATATAACATTCATGAAAGTACAAATGTAGTCATATCTTTTGCACTAATAAAATCATAGGGTCATGCGGCATTTTTGGGCATTCACATGGCCTTGTTTACAAACAATGTAGATTCGCACTGAATTCCTATACTGACCCCCATTACTTTTCAACCCTGCAGTAAAAAAATTTAGTACATTCAGCATTTATTTTTTATTTTTTTTCAACTCTAGTTTTGATCCATCTGCCAAAAAATATTATTACAAACATTATCTACCAATCAGAAGAGCATATGACTTCAGTGTTATACAGAAAGCTCTCCCCTAAATGGGCGGTCCCTGATGACGTATATGTATTTACTGAATTTACCCCTATAAGGGACTTTTTTACTTCTTTTCCCACTTTTTTGGTCATAAACATGTAAGGTTTCCAATTTTCAAGTTCCAGTTTCAATACAACATTCATAAATGCTGAATTTGTAAAGATAGAGCAAAATTTATACTACAGCCCATACTGCGACCAATGTATATTTGGTATATAAAGTTGCACATTGACTGTTTTTAAAAGAATGGTGTAAAATACTATGTTTAATAAATATGAATTGTTTTCTGTGTTTGCTTTGACCAGTATTGCAAGTACACCTAGAAACTAAAGACTTGGTGTACTCTTAGTTAAATTTTTCCTTATATGGAAATTTTTGATTAAATACCCTGAAAAGACCACAAAAAGACTTTTTAAAGGCTTTTTTAAGCAGTTTGATACCAAATAAAACAACAATTATGTTTCATTATACTAAATCTGTGTTTTAATTACTTGTAAAGTTCACAAAATGTCATTGACAATCACTCTCCAGAAATTCCTATTACCCCAACATCAGGATGGATTCTTCGCCAAAACTAGACAGCCAGAACTGAAGTAGAAAAAAGTGTCAAATATAAATAAATAAGACTAAGTATAACCAAACTTTGCATTTGGAAGATTAAAGTAACAATTTGGAATATTTAAAAGCAATTATTTAACATAAAAATCCAATTACAAACATTTCAACACCAGTTTCCTAGATGAAGGACATGTAATCATGAAAAGTTGTCTAGTATAGTTTTTAAATAAAGAAACGCAATGCGTTATGTAAAAATAAATTAATACCTTCATGCGGTCAGATTATTCGAGTGTTAAAATACTAGAAAAGTGCTTATTTACCACTTGTTCTACAACTTAACATGGGGAACACAGCTAAAAAAAATTCACTTTGTCAAAGGGAGGTAATTCATTTTTTTCATATGATTTTATGTACATTATGAGGAGAAATATGTGCAAAGTGTGATGTAAATGGGGAGAATATTTATGCCTTTCATTGATATCATAACTCTTAAGTGTAATTTCTATTGTTTCTTTCAATCTGCACACAAAAACTGATGTTTACCATATACCCCATGCTTCCTCTCGCAGTACACTCAGTGCATCCTGGATAGCCGCAGCTAAGATAGAAATGTGTGTAAAAAACAACTTCAAATGGTTCCAAAATCCTTCCATTACATTAAAATTTACAGGAAATGAGTTTGTTGATTATTGTGTGGCCTTGGACAAGTACAGTGAAAGAGTGCATATTTTCCTATAGGGGTAAATTCAGTAAAAAATCTCCCATTGACTTTAATGCTAATCTATGTATGGAATTAAATTTATACCTGATTTACCTTCAGAATTTGGAAACTTTCATATAACATTCATGAAAGTACAAATGTAGTCATATCTTTTGCACTAATAAAATCATAGGGTCATGCGGCATTTTTGGGCATTCACATGGCCTTGTTTACAAACAATGTAGATTCGCACTGAATTCCTATACTGACCCCCATTACTTTTCAACCCTGCAGTAAAAAAATTTAGTACATTCAGCATTTATTTTTTTATTTTTTTCAACTCTAGTTTTGATCCATCTGCCAAAAAATATTTATTACAAACATTATCTACCAATCAGAAGAGCATATGACTTCAGTGTTATACAGAAAGCTCTCCCCTAAATGGGCGGTCCCTGATGACGTATATGTATTTACTGAATTTACCCCTATAAGGGACTTTTTTACTTCTTTTCCCACTTTTTTGGTATAAACATGTAAGGTTTCCAATTTTCAAGTTCCAGTTTCAATACAACATTCATAAATGCTGAATTTGTAAAGATAGAGCAAAATTTATACTACAGCCCATACTGCGACCAATGTATATTTGGTATATAAAGTTGCACATTGACTGTTTTTAAAAGAATGGTGTAAAATACTATGTTTAATAAATATGAATTGTTTTCTGTGTTTGCTTTGACCAGTATTGCAAGTACACCTAGAAACTAAAGACTTGGTGTACTCTTAGTTAAATTTTTCCTTATATGGAAATTTTTGATTAAATACCCTGAAAAGACCACAAAAAGACTTTTTAAAGGCTTTTTTAAGCAGTTTGATACCAAATAAAACAACAATTATGTTTCATTATACTAAATCTGTGTTTTAATTACTTGTAAAGTTCACAAAATGTCATTGACAATCACTCTCCAGAAATTCCTGTTACCCCAACATCAGGATGGATTCTTCGCCAAAACTAGACAGCCAGAACTGAAGTAGAAAAAAGTGTCAAATATAAATAAATAAGACTAAGTATAACCAAACTTTGCATTTGGAAGATTAAAGTAACAATTTGGAATATTTAAAAGCAATTATTTAACATAAAAATCCAATTACAAACATTTCAACACCAGTTTCCTAGATGAAGGACATGTAATCATGAAAAGTTGTCTAGTATAGTTTTTAAATAAAGAAACGCAATGCGTTATGTAAAAATAAATTAATACCTTCATGCGGTCAGATTATTCGAGTGTTAAAATACTAGAAAAGTGCTTATTTACCACTTGTTCTACAACTTAACATGGGGAACACAGCTAAAAAAAAATCACTTTGTCAAAGGGAGGTAATTCATTTTTTTCATATGATTTTATGTACATTATGAGGAGAAATATGTGCAAAGTGTGATGTAAATGGGGAGAATATTTATGCCTTTCATTGATATCATAACTCTTAAGTGTAATTTCTATTGTTTCTTTCAATCTGCACACAAAAACTGATGTTTACCATATACCCATGCTTCCTCTCGCAGTACACTCAGTGCATCCTGGATAGCCGCAGCTAAGATAGAAATGTGTGTAAAAAACAACTTCAAATGGTTCCAAAATCCTTCCATTACATTAAAATTTACAGGAAATGAGTTTGTTGATTATTGTGTGGCCTTGGACAAGTACAGTGAAAGAGTGCATATTTTCCTATAGGGGTAAATTCAGTAAAAAATCTCCCATTGACTTTAATGCTAATCTATGTATGGAATTAAATTTATACCTGATTTACCTTCAGAATTTGGAAACTTTCATATAACATTCATGAAAGTACAAATGTAGTCATATCTTTTGCACTAATAAAATCATAGGGTCATGCGGCATTTTTGGGCATTCACATGGCCTTGTTTACAAACAATGTAGATTCGCACTGAATTCCTATACTGACCCCATTACTTTTCAACCCTGCAGTAAAAAAATTTAGTACATTCAGCATTTATTTTTTATTTTTTTTCAACTCTAGTTTTGATCCATCTGCCAAAAAATATTTATTACAAACATTATCTACCAATCAGAAGAGCATATGACTTCAGTGTTATACAGAAAGCTCTCCCCTAAATGGGCGGTCCCTGATGACGTATATGTATTTACTGAATTTACCCCTATAAGGGACTTTTTTACTTCTTTTCCCACTTTTTTGGTAATAAACATGTAAGGTTTCCAATTTTCAAGTTCCAGTTTCAATACAACATTCATAAATGCTGAATTTGTAAAGATAGAGCAAAATTTATACTACAGCCCATACTGCGACCAATGTATATTTTGGTATATAAAGTTGCACATTGACTGTTTTTAAAAGAATGGTGTAAAATACTATGTTTAATAAATATGAATTGTTTTCTGTGTTTGCTTTGACCAGTATTGCAAGTACACCTAGAAACTAAAGACTTGGTGTACTCTTAGTTAAATTTTTCCTTATATGGAAATTTTTGATTAAATACCCTGAAAAGACCACAAAAAGACTTTTTAAAGGCTTTTTTAAGCAGTTTGATACCAAATAAAACAACAATTATGTTTCATTATACTAAATCTGTGTTTTTAATTACTTGTAAAGTTCACAAAATGTCATTGACAATCACTCTCCAGAAATTCCTGTTACCCCAACATCAGGATGGATTCTTCGCCAAAACTAGACAGCCAGAACTGAAGTAGAAAAAAGTGTCAAATATAAATAAATAAGACTAAGTATAACCAAACTTTGCATTTGGAAGATTAAAGTAACAATTTGGAATATTTAAAAGCAATTATTTAACATAAAAATCCAATTACAAACATTTCAACACCAGTTTCCTAGATGAAGGACATGTAATCATGAAAAGTTGTCTAGTATAGTTTTTAAATAAAGAAACGCAATGCGTTATGTAAAAATAAATTAATACCTTCATGCGGTCAGATTATTCGAGTGTTAAAATACTAGAAAAGTGCTTATTTACCACTTGTTCTACAACTTAACATGGGGAACACAGCTAAAAAAAAATTCACTTTGTCAAAGGGAGGTAATTCATTTTTTTCATATGATTTTATGTACATTATGAGGAGAAATATGTGCAAAGTGTGATGTAAATGGGGAGAATATTTATGCCTTTCATTGATATCATAACTCTTAAGTGTAATTTCTATTGTTTCTTTCAATCTGCACACAAAAACTGATGTTTACCATATACCCCATGCTTCCTCTCGCAGTACACTCAGTGCATCCTGGATAGCCGCAGCTAAGATAGAAATGTGTGTAAAAAAACACTTCAAATGGTTCCAAAATCCTTCCATTACATTAAAATTTACAGGAAATGAGTTTGTTGATTATTGTGTGGCCTTGGACAAGTACAGTGAAAGAGTGCATATTTTCCTATAGGGTAAATTCAGTAAAAAATCTCCCATTGACTTTAATGCTAATCTATGTATGGAATTAAATTTATACCTGATTTACCTTCAGAATTTGGAAACTTTCATATAACATTCATGAAAGTACAAATGTAGTCATATCTTTTGCACTAATAAAAACATAGGGTCATGCGGCATTTTTTGGGCATTCACATGGCCTTGTTTACAAACAATGTAGATTCGCACTGAATTCCTATACTGACCCCCATTACTTTTCAACCCTGCAGTAAAAAAATTTAGTACATTCAGCATTTATTTTTTATTTTTTTTCAACTCTAGTTTTGATCCATCTGCCAAAAAATATTTATTACAAACATTATCTACCAATCAGAAGAGCATATGACTTCAGTGTTATACAGAAAGCTCTCCCCTAAATGGGCGGTCCCTGATGACGTATATGTATTACTGAATTTACCCCTATAAGGGACTTTTTTACTTCTTTTCCCACTTTTTTGGTAATAAACATGTAAGGTTTCCAATTTTCAAGTTCCAGTTTCAATACAACATTCATAAATGCTGAATTTGTAAAGATAGAGCAAAATTTATACTACAGCCCATACTGCGACCAATGTATATTTGGTATATAAAGTTGCACATTGACTGTTTTTAAAAGAATGGTGTAAAATACTATGTTTAATAAATATGAATTGTTTTCTGTGTTTGCTTTGACCAGTATTGCAAGTACACCTAGAAACTAAAGACTTGGTGTACTCTTAGTTAAATTTTTCCTTATATGGAAATTTTTGATTAAATACCCTGAAAAGACCACAAAAAGACTTTTTAAAGGCTTTTTTAAGCAGTTTGATACCAAATAAAACAACAATTATGTTTCATTATACTAAATCTGTGTTTTAATTACTTGTAAAGTTCACAAAATGTCATTGACAATCACTCTCCAGAAATTCCTGTTACCCCAACATCAGGATGGATTCTTCGCCAAAACTAGACAGCCAGAACTGAAGTAGAAAAAAGTGTCAAATATAAATAAATAAGACTAAGTATAACCAAACTTTGCATTTGGAAGATTAAAGTAACAATTTGGAATATTTAAAAGCAATTATTTAACATAAAAATCCAATTACAAACATTTCAACACCAGTTTCCTAGATGAAGGACATGTAATCATGAAAAGTTGTCTAGTATAGTTTTTAAATAAAGAAACGCAATGCGTTATGTAAAAATAAATTAATACCTTCATGCGCGGTCAGATTATTCGAGTGTTAAAATACTAGAAAAGTGCTTATTTACCACTTGTTCTACAACTTAACATGGGGAACACAGCTAAAAAAAATTCACTTTGTCAAAGGGAGGTAATTCATTTTTTTCATATGATTTTATGTACATTATGAGGAGAAATATGTGCAAAGTGTGATGTAAATGGGGAGAATATTTATGCCTTTCATTGATATCATAACTCTTAAGTGTAATTTCTATTGTTTCTTTCAATCTGCACACAAAAACTGATGTTTACCATATACCCCATGCTTCCTCTCGCAGTACACTCAGTGCATCCTGGATAGCCGCAGCTAAGATAGAAATGTGTGTAAAAAACAACTTCAAATGGTTCCAAAATCCTTCCATTACATTAAAATTTACAGGAAATGAGTTTGTTGATTATTGTGTGGCCTTGGACAAGTACAGTGAAAGAGTGCATATTTTCCTATAGGGGTAAATTCAGTAAAAAATCTCCCATTGACTTTAATGCTAATCTATGTATGGAATTAAATTTATACCTGATTTACCTTCAGAATTTGGAAACTTTCATATAACATTCATGAAAGTACAAATGTAGTCATATCTTTTGCACTAATAAAAATCATAGGGTCATGCGGCATTTTTGGGCATTCACATGGCCTTGTTTACAAACAATGTAGATTCGCACTGAATTCCTATACTGACCCCCATTACTTTTCAACCCTGCAGTAAAAAAATTTAGTACATTCAGCATTTATTTTTTATTTTTTTTTCAACTCTAGTTTTGATCCATCTGCCAAAAAATATTTATTACAAACATTATCTACCAATCAGAAGAGCATATGACTTCAGTGTTATACAGAAAGCTCTCCCCTAAATGGGCGGTCCCTGATGACGTATATGTATTTACTGAATTTACCCCTATAAGGGACTTTTTTACTTCTTTTCCCACTTTTTTGGTAATAAACATGTAAGGTTTCCAATTTTCAAGTTCCAGTTTCAATACAACATTCATAAATGCTGAATTTGTAAAGATAGAGCAAAATTTATACTACAGCCCATACTGCGACCAATGTATATTTGGTATATAAAGTTGCACATTGACTGTTTTTAAAAGAATGGTGTAAAATACTATGTTTAATAAATATGAATTGTTTTCTGTGTTTGCTTTGACCAGTATTGCAAGTACACCTAGAAACTAAAGACTTGGTGTACTCTTAGTTAAATTTTTCCTTATATGGAAATTTTTGATTAAATACCCTGAAAAGACCACAAAAAGACTTTTTAAAGGCTTTTTTAAGCAGTTTGATACCAAATAAAACAACAATTATGTTTCATTATACTAAATCTGTGTTTTAATTACTTGTAAAGTTCACAAAATGTCATTGACAATCACTCTCCAGAAATTCCTGTTACCCCAACATCAGGATGGATTCTTCGCCAAAACTAGACAGCCAGAACTGAAGTAGAAAAAAGTGTCAAAATATAAATAAATAAGACTAAGTATAACCAAACTTTGCATTTGGAAGATTAAAGTAACAATTTGGAATATTTAAAAGCAATTATTTAACATAAAAATCCAATTACAAACATTTCAACACCAGTTTCCTAGATGAAGGACATGTAATCATGAAAAGTTGTCTAGTATAGTTTTTAAATAAAGAAACGCAATGCGTTATGTAAAAATAAATTAATACCTTCATGCGGTCAGATTATTCGAGTGTTAAAATACTAGAAAAGTGCTTATTTACCACTTGTTCTACAACTTAACATGGGGAACACAGCTAAAAAAAATTCACTTTGTCAAAGGGAAGTAATTCATTTTTTTCATATGATTTTATGTACATTATGAGGAGAAATATGTGCAAAGTGTGATGTAAATGGGGAGAATATTTATGCCTTTCATTGATATCATAACTCTTAAGTGTAATTTCTATTGTTTCTTTCAATCTGCACACAAAAACTGATGTTTACCATATACCCCATGCTTCCTCTCGCAGTACACTCAGTGCATCCTGGATAGCCGCAGCTAAGATAGAAATGTGTGTAAAAAACAACTTCAAATGGTTCCAAAATCCTTCCATTACATTAAAATTTACAGGAAATGAGTTTGTTGATTATTGTGTGGCCTTGGACAAGTACAGTGAAAGAGTGCATATTTTCCTATAGGGGTAAATTCAGTAAAAAATCTCCCATTGACTTTAATGCTAATCTATGTATGGAATTAAATTTATACCTGATTTACCTTCAGAATTTGGAAACTTTCATATAACATTCATGAAAGTACAAATGTAGTCATATCTTTTGCACTAATAAAATCATAGGGTCATGCGGCATTTTTGGGCATTCACATGGCCTTGTTTACAAACAATGTAGATTCGCACTGAATTCCTATACTGACCCCATTACTTTTCAACCCTGCAGTAAAAAAATTTAGTACATTCAGCATTTATTTTTTATTTTTTTTCAACTCTAGTTTTGATCCATCTGCCAAAAAATATTTATTACAAACATTATCTACCAATCAGAAGAGCATATGACTTCAGTGTTATACAGAAAGCTCTCCCCTAAATGGGCGGTCCCTGATGACGTATATGTATTTACTGAATTTACCCCTATATGATCTATTAGTGGTTTTATTTTGTGTTTCTAGATTTCTGTTGGATTGTTGATTAAGGTATTTCCTACATTTGATCAGATCACCTTATTGTAAGTGCAAGTCATGCTATTGCCATCATTCTGAGTCCGAGGTGGTCATTGGAAGATTGTGTTTCTTTGTTGACCCCGCCTTCAATAGAAGAAGGGCATTGTCCTTTTCTAACTGTGCGTTTGTACTTTATTTCGTTTGTCCAATATCAGGTTTAAATATGTTTGAAGTAGTTTACAATTTAGTAGTCGTTACATTTACCTAAATCTTCTTACACCTACTCATCATGATTTGAAATTTCTGAAATCATGGTTTTGACACCAATTTACTGTTCAATGTACTTAGACATGGGATAGAGTTACAATGTAGCAAGGCATAGTGTACTACATACATATATAAAAAAAGGGACGAAAGATACCAAAGGGACAGTCATTGTTTCATAAGGTCTTCGGTGACAGTATTGTCTGAGAAGTTCATATACAGCGATGACAAGCATGTCAACACTAAGGTTGTATTTTCAAACCCGCTGATGCCAGGTGTGTTTGTTTTCAATCGTAATTGATCAAGTTTGCCAGTGTATCTGCCAAAGGTCGATTATTCTACAACAGTGTTTAAATATACTCTGGTTTCCAACACCGATCAAAACCTCATTGCAACAATGAAAAATCACTAACCAATAATGAAATTTTGTTTACAAACCTTTTCTTTGAAACACTAGAAGTTATCTGTAAAAGTTATAGAAATAGTGTTCAAGAAAAATATTGCTGATAAATGAACCATGCAAAATAGTTTGTAATAGTTCTCCGTGTTAAATGATATAAAGATATCAGAAGATGTGGTATGAGTCAACTCTCCACCCAAGTCACGATTTTTAAAAATAAACCTCTTATAGGTCAATGTACTGTCTTCAACACGGACACTTGGTTCACCCCAAACAGTAAGCTATAAAAGTCCCCAAAAATAACTAGTGTAAAACTATTTAAACGGGCGAAAACCAACGGTCTAATCTATAAAAAAAAAACGAAAAACGAGGAACACGTCTGAAACGCACCAAGAGACGACACTAACTGAACATCAGGTTCCAGACAAGTGCAGACAAATGTAGACGGTTAAATTGTTTTAACAAGTACCAACCTTCACCCTTACCGGAAACAATAGGTATTGTTTTAATGATTCACTGATTATCAGTGTATACTGTACATAAAAGCATACTGTAAAGTTCACACAACATTTCTCGGATTTCTTAACGTGAATTGTTTTATTATATAAAGGTGTGAAACCACCAAATCATAATACGTCACATCCAGTTGCATACGAAAAAGAACAACAAATAATATTTCTTTGAATTTGACAGTTGTAGGATATTAATCCTAAATTTATTTCACTAAAAAAAATCTGGCTCATCAGCATACATCTTATGTGTATATAAGCACCATTATTTTTTATTTGGTGGTTCTATCGAATATTTTAGAAAGTGGAGGTTAGATGGTTACTAAAGCTTGCACACATGTTAAAAAGGGGTGACCATTTGGCTGGTTAATTTCCAGTGATGGTTATTTTCTAATATGCTATGACATGGTATGTTAATGTTTTGATATTGTACTGGACAGGATAAAACTTAACTCCTGTCAAGTATTTCTTTATTTGAAACATAGATAATTTTTGCACATTTTTTAGAAAGGTGCAAATTTAACAAAGACAAATAGGGGGAAATCAATGGTGGCATTACAGCTAAACTTGTAAATATTTGTAGGATCATCAGAGTGGACTGTCCCATTATATAGAGTTCGTCTTCAGAAGAATTATTGCAAGATTATACGAGAGATACATCACCTAACCATAGTAGATTACCTAATATCAAAATCTGTTTTCTCACCTGATGACAATGAAAAGATAGAATCTGGTAAAACTCAAATGGAAAAGAACAGATTCTTGATGGATATTCTTTTACATGGACGTGACGAAATTAGATATACTGAATTTCTCAAAGCTCTACGAAAGGAACCTGTATATAAAGACTTAGCAGATCAGATAGAAAAAACAGAAGTTACCGACAGAGATAGGTCAATACTACAGAGTTGTCAAAAGTTAAAAGGAAAAGATTAGTTTAATATACGTATTGTAAAAAGGCTATGCTCTAGGTACTACACTTAGTAGATACATGTACATTGTATCATAGTCCATGTTTCAGGTATTTGTTTTCAACGGAAAAATGGGTCACCATGTTTTTGACATTCAAGTTTATATGCATAATAACATATAGTTTAATAGTTTTACCACGTACAATTAACATAAGACAGTACAATTATAACTTTTAATTAAACAGTGAAGCAATATCAAAATTGTTGGTTTTTTAGATGCAAATGTATGACATATTTTTCAGAAATATATATACAAAATCAGGTGTCAATAAGAAATTAAAAGTAGTTGTTTGTTCTGTATATATTCATTTGATATAAACTGACTTTTACTTCAAATTCATCAGTATATTACTTTCATATGGTCAGTAGTGAATACATGGCATATATAACGCCCGATATTTAACATATTTATGTTTGATTATTCTAATTATCATAATATGTAAATTCATTATTCTAAAGTTGCCTTACTGTTTATGACGTCTTGACACTAAATCCATTGGATGTTGGATGTGTACTGATTGATAATTAAGTCTTAGATGCTTGATTTTTTTTTATTAGTTGTTATTGGCTTTGAACTAGCTGTCAGTAACTGCGAGTACTTTCAGATCTGTACTTAATGTACTTTTGTTGTTAGGATGTACAAGTACCCGGCCACGACCACTCTGTGTTTTTGTTAGATGTATTTCTATTTGTATCCATCTCGTGAGTTAAGCCTTTTTCAAATGACTTTTACAGTTCGTTCAATTCTTATGTTGTACTGTTACAGCACAGTCCAAGGTTAGGGGAGGGTTAGATCCCGCTTACATCTTTATCGCCGCCACATTATGTATGTATGTGCCTGTCCCAAGTCAGGAGCCTGTAATTCAGTTGTTGTCGTTTGTTGCTGTGTTACATATTTGTTTTTCGTTCATTTTTTTGTACATTAATTAGGCCGTTAATTTTCTCGTTTGAATTGTTTTATGTTTGTCATTTCAGGGTCTTTTATAGCTGACTATTCGGATTGGGCTTTGCTCATTGTTAAAGGCCGTACGGTGACCTATAGTTGTCATTTGCTGTGTCTCTTGTGAAGAGTTGTGTCATTGGCAATCATACCACATCTTCTTTTTTATAATTAGTCTTAGGGTGATCCATAAAATATAATCATTACTCGTTAACCTTTTAGAAGCATTTGATGGTACATTCCATAGAGTTGGGATTTGCTTTGTTTTTGCCATACAGTGACCGGGCTATTTATATCTATCTGTCTTAATTGATCAAAACTGTAGTAGATAGGGATGAACGATATGCTGCCAATCCAATGAACGATTTTAAATGGAATGTATTGAAATGAGAAATCATTCGTATTGAAAGAAGCGTCGAATAATTTTACATTGAGCGCATTATCTTATAGAGTTGAAAATGAATATGTATACAATGAGTTATAGAGTGTACATAAACCAGACAGCAAATCAGTAATTCGAATCCTCATAAGAATATTTGTGAATCAATAAACAGTCTTTCACAATGATATTATAATTTAAGGTTTAGTAAATATTTGAACTCTGGTTAATATGGGATTAAGTTATGAAATTGTGTACAGAAAAAAAATGAATGACGCATGGTTATTTGAAAAATGCCTTTTTTATTATCTGCAGTTATATTAGAACATACGTAATTAAAAAAAAGTTATTGATGCCTTGGGTATACATTTATGAAGGTAATTGAACTTTTTGAGAAAGGTCAATTAGTCAAGATAAACTGACAGATTGTATGTCAGAGTGATACTGTAAAAATGTGATTTTCCTTGTTTAAGTGTTGAATCGATAGACATTTTTGGGAACTTGTATGAACAGTTTCTGTTAAAATTTTGTATAAGCTAGCTTTTCAATAATTCTGAAGAAATGTACATTTGTGAATAAACATTTAAATATTATCCGTATTATTTAGTTAATTGAATTTACCACTTTGACAGAAAAGATAGTCGTGCCATGGTGTCGTCGTCCTCATCCCCGTGTTACATTTCGATTACCATGCACATGTTAATATTTTATAAGTAGAGTTCAAAGATAAATTCTGAAGTATTATTCTAGAATACTTATTAGAACAAACCCATTTTCATATACCTGAAAGAAACTACTCAGACACATAGTGCTAACTTGACTTAGGACAAATTCATGCTTGGCAATTTAACCATCAATTCGTCAATACCACATAAGGTACATTTATATATGTATTCACAATAAAACAGAGAAAAACAAGAATGTGTCCCAAGTACACGGATGCCCCACTCGCACTATCATTTTCTATGTTCATTGGACCGTGAAATTGGGGTAAAAACTTTAATTTGGAATTAGAATTAGAAAGATCATATCATAGGAAATGTCAATTTTCACAAAAAGCACTGTTTGATTTTCTTGGATTTATTTTTGAATTTTAAATCAGAATATCGCATTTAATTTGAGATTTCAGATTCAAATCTGATAATATATAAAGATTTGTTTCCACTATTCAAATTAATCTGTTATCCCGGATTAAACTTCGAAATAAAGCATTTCAGAATTCATGATAACTAAATTTTGTTCAAACGAATTTGACAAAAAAAGATACATGTTTCACACAAATTTTGGAAGATTCGTAATCATCTGTGAAACGAATAATCCATAATGGTCAACCAACAAAACTTACGAAAGGATGATTTTATTATGGAGTTATTAAACCCGAATAATTCGGTCCCTCCCCGTGATCGACTCTACCACTCGCGATGGCCTGAATCTATTCGATAAGAAGGCGTTGTGAATCCATGATTGTAATTATTGATACTCTCTGAGTGAGGGAACTTGTTAGCTGAAAACTGAATCTTATCGAGATAGGTAAATTTAAAGCTAATTGACGACTCTCCATTGACTAGGCCTTGTGACATTACTTTTGCCATTGTAGAAAGCAGAGGAATATAACGATTGTATTATTCGGGTAAGATGGTAATGTGTTTTTATGCCCCACCTACGATAGTAGAGGGGCATTATGTTTTCTGGTCTGTGCCTCCGTTCGTCCGTGCGTCCGTTCGTCCGTCTGTGCGTCCGTTCGTCCATCTGTGCGTCCGTTCGTCCGTCTGTGCGTCCGTTCGCTTCAGGTTAAATTTTTTGGTCAAGGTAGTTTTTGAAGAAGTTGAAGTCTAATCAACTTGAAACTTAGCTGGTGGACAAATATGGCTAAATCGATCAGGTAAATTAACTGTAAATTTTTCACCAGTAAAATATCTAAAGCCTCGGTCACACCTTACCGGATAGCTCGAACGGACGCCTAACGGATAACTTTTTTCTATGTCCGTTAAACGTCCGTTCTTATCCGTTAGACGTCCGTCCATATCCGTTGCATGTCTGTTAAGCGTACGTTTTATCCGTCGACGTCCGTTCTGTCCGATGGACAATTTAAGCATGTTCAAAATTTTGAACGGACGTCCAACGGATAAAATGTCCGTTGAACGTCCGTTAGGCGTCCGTTTTGTACGGTACTCGTGCGTTTGGTGTCCGTTTTGTATCCGTTACCTTGTCCGTTATACATCCGTTGGAGGTCTGAAAGATAATTTCACCAACGGACTTCTACCGGACCTTTAACGCATAAAACGGATGTTGAACGAATGAGAAATGGACTTCTACAATACGTATAACGGATAAAACGGATGATGAACGGATCTGAAACGGATAAATTTCAATTGAAAATTTCGCGTCAGAAATGACAATCATTGGTATGTCAGATTTCTAATTAAGGTTCATGAATTCTTATTATTCATAATCGGTCTTAGAGTAAGGGCACGTCTTCACAATCAATCAGCTCTTATTCAGGCCAGATAATGTCCTTTGGTGGCATTTTGAAGAACAAACCAAAACCATTTACACAGAAACATTTTGAATATTGATGCGATTTACATGTTTTATTATTGTCGCTTTTAATTTTCCGTAATTTTGTTCATCAGTTTTATTCGGTACGCTTCCGTTAGGTGTCCGTTTTATGCGGTACTCGTCCGTTGGATGTACGTTCTTCGTCCGTTCTGTCCGGTACGTTTCCGGTTCCGTTAACGTATCCGGTGTGTGTTTGTTAGACATTCGTTACACGTCTGTTTTATTCGGTCAGTACATCAACGGACTCCCAACGTATAACAATTTTGTCGACGGACAACATTTATTTTCATCCGTTAGGCGTCCGGTAAGGTGCTTTCCGGTAAGGTGTGACCGAGGCTTTAAAAGATAGAAATCTAATGCTTCTTTTGGTGATGACGTTTCTCTTTGCAATAGGTTTGTAAGGATGAAGTGTATGTATGTGTGGAGGGAAGTAAGGAAGGAAGGAAGGTGACAATATGCAAAGTATTTTCAAATTTGAAATTAAAGTCAAGTCAATTCATTTTAAAGACGTGTCCTCTCGACCTCGGACCCAGACTGACATATTACAGTATCACTTTTCTCATGAACGAAATACAGAATCAATATAAGAAAAGAAAATAAAGAAAATTCACATTTTTACTAATTTTCAGAAGAACATTAAAAGCTATCGGGGGAAAAGGGGGAAGGGGTATTTGCTTGATATATGTTACGTCTTCCAATAAAGACGATCTAATTTGAAAAACAGTTTAAGAGGTAATTCAAAAGGCATCTTCGTTTGTGCTGTTTGATCTCTAGTGTTTCCATTTGTATAATTTAAGCAAGTAACATGACTTTGCTTACATTTTGTCTTCTGTTTTAAAAGCTCGGAGGCGAAAATTAAAACAGATAATATTAATTTAAGAAGCAAAACACACAATTGGTGAAAAAATCAAATATAAAAGAACGGTTAGGTTAGGGTTTTTTTTTTTTTTTTTTTTTTTTTTTTGCTAAACTATTCATTTTCTCCTTTTTTCGACATTTTCACTTTTATCCCTTGAAAAATATAGTCGTATATATGAAATTATTTGTATGAGGTTCAATTTCCTAATAGGGACAATTCCAAAAGACACAACTTAAATTGCGGGAGGAGTTGTGAAAAAGAGGTTTCATTAGAGCACATGGTTTGATTTGTATGTAGTAATATATCCAATATTATACGGGCTGGTCATATAAAGGGTAAATGATTCCTGATAAGAGCAAATCTCAAAAGACATGACTTACATTGAGGGAGAAGTTGCAAAAAGAGTTTTAATTAAATAGTTAAAGCACTTGGTTTGATTTGTTTGTTGTGTTAGAGTGATATTTTATCTTTCACTGTAATTAATTTTGCCATATTCAGATTTTGGTTATCGTCTGTTAAGGTCATTCAGTCAAATGGTTATCCTGCATTAAGAGATTAGCATAGCATGTACTCTAGGTCACGTAGTAAATAAAATTGAGAAACGAAATGGGGAATGTGTCAAAGCGACAACAACCCTACCATAGAGCAGACAACAGCCGAAGGTCACCAATGTAGCGAGAATTCCCGCACCCGTAGGTGTCCTTCAGCTGGCCCCTAAAGATATGTATACTAGTTCAGTGATAATGGACGTCATACTAAACTCCGAATTATACACAAGAAACTAAAATTAAAAATCGTACAAGACGAACAAAGGCCATAGGCTCCTGACTTGGGACAGGCGCAAAATTGTGGCGGGGTTAAACATGTTTATGAGATCTCAACCCTCCCCCTATACCTCTAGCCAATGTAGAAAAGTAAACGCATAACAATACGCACATTAAAATTCAGTTCAAGAGAAGTCCGAGTCCGATGTCAAAAGATGTAACAAAAGAAAATAAATAAAATGATAATGATACATAAATAACAACAGACTACTAGCAGTTAACTGACATGCCAGCTCCAGACCTCAATTAAACTGATTGAAAGATTATGTCTTCATCATATGAATATCAGGCACAATCCCTCCCGTTATAGGTTAAGTATCATACTATCATAAAATATATGAGAAGAACATAACCCGTGTCATGCCAATAACTATTTTTTTTTTTTATTTTTTTTTTTTTTTTTTAATTTATAATCATGATAATTGAGATTGGAATTTATATGTTGTATCTTTTGTAAACAAAGTGTTGAAGAATATTTGGAGGATATTTAGGTCAGTTGGAGAGTATTTGGAGATTATTAAGGTCAGTTGGAGAATATTTTGAGATGATGGGTATATAAGGGCCCTCTGTTTTAGTGTTGAGAAGAATTGAAGGCAAGAAAAGAACAATACAATATGAAACGTTAAAAAGGTTTTGTGATCTTGGCAGATTTTGGAGAATTGGCTGATCTTGGGAGGACCTTTATAGATTCATAGAAAGTTGTGTTATGTTACTATTTATTTGTATTTTTTGTTTTTATAATTTCTGTCCGCTAAGTATTGAACAATGTTACGTTGTTCTGTCCGCACAGTATTGGACGCTGTTATGGGGGGTTTTGTCCTCTTTCCAGCAAACACAAAAATATCTTTAAAATGTTATTAAAATGTTATGTCGAATGTCATGAAAATATTTCAAAAAAAAAACGTATGAAAATTATAAAAGTGTATGGTTGAAAAAATATCGCAAAAACATTTCCTAATATATTTTCTACAAATATTGGTTATTATAATATAGAAATATCATGATAATGTGAAAAACAATCGCGTATAAAACTTTTTGCCAATCTTTTCAAAAATCTTTTCTCAAAGTCTTTTCTTAACGTTTGAAAAACATCATAAACATCAAATAATGTTATAAAAATGTTTTTTGGATCTTTTCTTTCAGGTGCGACTGTGCCTAAAAAATGTTTTCAAAATGTTTCAAATATCAAATGTTCTGTTATTTTAATGGAGTTTCCTGCTTTGTTTATATAACAAATCATTAGTTTAACATGTTTAATAGATACACAGTGATTCGTTCTATATACAGACAAAATTAATCAGTTTTTTGGTAAGCATATTAAAATTCACAATTCATAGTATCCAATAAATTGCTTCGCCGAGCGCAGCTGGATACGACCGCAGAGGTCCAACCTGAATAGTTGGGGCAAAAATGGACACAATATTTGCGCTTGATACAGGTCTGAATTTGAATTGTAATTAAATATTTGACATTTGTTATGCTTTTGTGCAATACATTATTATGCTGTTGCGTATTGACCCCCTCCCCTAATAATATTTGAAGAAATTTTCTTTCTAATTTCAGAAATCTGAGAAAAAATTCCCTCCCCAATAATTTGTTTTCACCTCCCCCCCATTTCCAAAAAAAATTCTTTCACTCAAGATATGGTCACAATCTCAATTCAAATTTCCAATGGAGTTTGCAACCATTATTACCCATTTAAATACACCATAAAAGTCTTAAAATAGAAAATGACATACACAATCATGGCTGAAATTAATATTCCTCAATCAGCATTTAATAGTAACTTCTAAAAATAAATTGACAGCTCATCATCTCAAGACAATACAACATTTCTTTATACATAATTTAAAAGCAGTGTAAAGGAGGTAATCAAAATATTACATTGTACTTAAAGTACAATGTTGTGTTTGGATTACCTCCCTTACACTGCTTTTAAATTGTCTAAAGTAATTTTCCATACACCGTTCCACAAGTTATTTTCTGGAAACTAGAAAAATGCTTATGGGCCCTTTTTTGGCCCCTTATCTCTAAACTGTTCGGACCATAACCTCCAAAATTAATCCCAACCTTCCTTTTGTGGTTATAAACCCTGTGTTTAATTTCATAGATTTCTATTTACTTATATTAAAGTTATTGTCCGGAAACCAAATGACGCTGACGACGACGCTGATAATTATAATTTTCACTCTCATACACATCAAATGAATGGATAACAACTGTCATATTCCTTAGTTGAAAGATACAAAAATGATCACACATCACAATTTATCACTATCAAGCAGATCATCAAATATGAACTCATCCTGTTCAGCAGTTTTGGGGGAAAACAGAAATGAAAATATTTGTTGGACAACGATAGATGGACAGACATCACACAAGTAAGCCTACATTCCTACCGAACAGTATAATGTTTAGTTTTTCACTCTCAACTTGTATTACCTATCTTATACACATCATGCACATGTCATCCTAAACATGACTGAACTATCTGCCACTGGACATGATCAATCAATCCATTATACATATTTTTAAAGTTGAGGTTACATTGGCTAAAACTTGTGTCCCAAATTCAGATTGTTCAATATAACTTCTCTATCTAAACAAAAATGTTACACTTATATTATGATTACATCCAAAGTCAATAATTGGCTTAAGAGATAAAGAGGTAAGCACTATTTTGCATCCATTATTTAATTTAATTGAGCATACATTTAAAAAGTCCATCAATTGTCTCATTCAGAATCACTTGGAATGTCTTGTAGTGTCTTATATCTTTTTCTTGCTGTGCCATGCTTCTGAAATTTTTGCATTCAAAAAACAATTTATTTGTCTTACATTCATATATAAACCTCTTAAACATTCCTTTATAATAATAATAATAATAATAACAATAATAATAATAATAATAATAATAATAATAATAATAATAATAATAATAATAATAATAATAATAATAATAATAATAATAATAATAATAATAATAATAATAATAATAATAATAATAATAATAATATTTTATTCAATAAAATATCAAGCATATTTATAATTACAATACACAATATATACGATACATAGACAATACTAACACATAATATGGTAAAATATACTGGCATTTTATGAGAGCAGTATCCTTAAGTGTATGAAACAATTTGCTGATATTTTATCAGGGATAACCCATGAAAGCTCTAAAGCTTGTTTCCAATGGGGTCCCTTCATGTTAACGGCTTATAGTGTTCGGCATACAAAAAAAGATAACACACAAATTAATATGACATAAAAATTCATATAAAAAGAAATTTATATAAAAATATGATTAATAATATAAAAAGGAGTCTGATGAAACCGTACTATAACTTTTGGTTAAGTGCTTTTTGACGCTAATTTTGAAATCTTTTATTTTCTTTATTTTTTTAACCTTAATTGGCAACATATTCCAATATTGTATGCCATTAAAATAAAATGTGTCTTTTTGTTGACTTTTTACTGGAGGAACCCAGAAGTTATATTCACTATTTCGTGTGAAATGGTGATGTAAATGTCTCACCTTTGTAAAATTTGAATACATATAATTTGGACAATGGTGGTAATAAATATTATGTACTCACTACATGGTTTAATCTCAATTGTTTAACACGATTTTCAATGTTAACATAACCAATACTATTCAATACATTATGGTCAACTTTTGATCTATATCCAGTGTTTTTTATAAATCTAACATATTTGTTTTGTAATACTTGTAACTTAATATCTTTATATTTTTTGCTGACACCAGCATACCATGCAGAACAGGCATAGTCAAAATGACATTGAATAAAAACTGTTACTAAAGTCTTTCTTGATTGTTCTGATAAACATTTTGCCTGTCTGTATAGGAACTTCAATCTTGAATTTATCTTTTGAATAATATTATTTAAAAAAATTTCTCCAGAAAGAGAATTATCTATATTAAGGCCTAAATATTTCACACAATTTTGCGAGGAAATTGTGTGATTATTACAAGTAACATCAAAGTTACGAATTTTAGATAATTTACGTTTTGACCCAAACAGAATAGTTTCTGTTTTCCCCAAATGAAGTGATAATTTATTATCAATCAGCCATTTGCTACAAGATTTAAGTTCCTTACCCAGTTTCTCCGATATAAATTCTGGGTTCTTATGAGAGTAAAGTATGGTACTATTATCTGCATATAATAAAATTTTGCAGTCTTTACTAATACTTATAGACATGTCATTAACATAACATAAAAATAAAAGTGGTCCTAAAATACTCCCTTTTGGTACTCCACATGTAATATATCTTAAATCAGATTCAGTACAATTAATACTAACTTTTTGTTGTCTATTACATAAATATGATTCAAACCATTTAGTACATTTGACACCCATTTTTTGTAGTTTGTTACACAATATAAGATGGTCGACAGTGTCAAAGGCTTTTTGTAAATCTAACATTATCATTCCAGTATAAAGTCCCTTAGCAGTTTCATTTTTAATATGATCTAACAAATGTATAAGACATGTATCTGTAGAATAAGCAGATCTGAAACCAGATTGTAAATTATAAAGTAGATCATTTTCCACCAGATATTTTTCAAGTTGTGAATATACTGATCTTTCAACAATTTTAGAAACTACAATTAAAATACTGACTGGTCGATAATTTCCGACATCCAGTCTACTATTTTTCTTAAATATAGGACACACTCTAGCTGTTTTCATCTCATCAGGTACTATGCCTGAAGTTATTGACAAGTTAACTATATAAGTAATTGGCTTTGCTAAAATACACGAGCCATCTCTTAAAAACCTTGATGGTATTCCATCCAATCCAGTACTTTTACTTGGATTGAGTTGTTGTAACTGTTTAAAAATATATTCTTCAGTCACAGGTTTTAATTTAAAATTCAAATCATTACAACAAACAGTGTTGTAAAAAATTTTAAATATGTCTGTTTTAATATCAAACACTTTTGGAACTGGTGGTAATTTTGATACTAAGTTATCAGCTATAGTTGTAAAAAAGTTATTAAAATAGTTAGCCACTGTATTTGAGTCATGACAGTTCTCATTATCTATATTAAGTACAACTTTACTTTTCTCCTTCTGTTTTGTACTGTAACCCATACTTTTAAACTGTTTCCAGATATTTTTTGGATTATTTTTATTTTCTTCTATTTTATTTTCAAAATATGAAGACTTAGCTTTCTTTACCTCTCTCTGGTGTTTTATTTCTGCATTTACAATAATCGTAATAAAAATACAAATACAAATACAAATATTTTTATTGGCACAAACACAATTACAATAATTGGCAATGGCCCATACAACTGGTATACAAATAGTAATAATGCATAGAATAGCAATAGGCATATTTAGAACAATATCATCGAACGATATCAATATCATCAACAGTAAATGATTAAAAAAAATAAAATATATCAATTACATAGTTGGTCAAACATATTAAGTATTGAAAATAATGACTATATTAATATGTAATATTATGAACAATGATTATTAGCAATTTTATAGAGTTTGTTCTGCTTTACGCAGGTTCAAACTGTCTGAGATGAAAGAGGAAGTTAATTTTAGGATTGTGTATGAATTATTATTTAATAAAAAGATTATATTATTTTCACGTAATAAAAATGTTTACTATTTGTTTTTTATATATATTCAAAAGCAGATCTCTTTTTTGAATAAGTTCAATAATTTCAGAAGTCATCCATGGCTCTGTATGTTTTTTTTTATTTTAATATCTCTTTTAGGAGCTGCTTCATTTAAAATAGAAGTAAAAATATCTTTAAATTTTGCCCAAGTTCCATTCACTTCTCTACATAAATATAATTCAGACCAATTAGCATCATTTAATTTTTTACAGAAGTCCTCTTTATTATAATTTTTGGTGGATCTTTTTTTGATTAAATTTTCTCCACTATCTGAAATTGTTTTTCTCTCAAATTTTCTAGTAAAATATGTCATAAAATGATCACTAAGTCCAATTGGAATAACACCCGATTGACTGACTCTGTCTTCAGAGTTAACAATTACATGATCTAATAAAGTTTTACTGTTTTCAGTTATTCTTGTTGGTTCACATAACAATTGCTTCAAATTTGACATTTGTAAAATATTCATATAGTTTTTATATAAAGATGACTTTTTATGTAATAAACATATATTTATATCACCAACAATGTACAATTCATTTAATTGATTTAATTTATTTAATATTTCTTCAAAGTTAATAAGAAAGGACGCCTCTTTTGGTGGTCTGTAAACGGTCCCAATAGTAATCGTCTTGGTCTTTGGTATTAAGATGTCTATCCAGAGGGCCTCAAGTCTGTCGTCGTGAAGATCTTGTCTTGGCGAAAACGCAATGTCCTCCCTGATGAATACACACACCCCTCCACCATTTCTAGATCTGTCTAGTCTCACAATGTTGTATCCTTCAATGTGAATTTCAGCATTTGTTACTGTATTGTCCAGCCATGATTCTGTAATTGAGATTACAGCAGCTTTTGTCTTAGCTGCGACTATTTTATTTTCTGACAATTTTGGAAGAAGGGAGCGTGCATTACACTGGATAAAATGCAGACCCTTACGCTGAAAAAGTCGAAATATATCATCATGGTTTTCACTAGTAGAAATGTTAAAGGATGCTCGAGTGTCCGCAGTATCTTCAGATCAGATTGGTAATTTATATGCTCACTGTTGTTAAAAGGTAGATGTTGTAGAGAGCAGTTGTCGCAGATATATGAGAAGTCTGTGCTGTTCTAGAAAGACTCAAGATGCCTCAAGGACATATACACCCCCCTTTCCCTTAAAAATTTGAAACAAATAACCAATAGTCTCAATATGAGGCTATTGACAAATTCTAAAAAGGCATCTATAATTCTATATTAAAACTACCAGGTCTCTGATACAACGTCGCATTCACAAGTTGAAAAACTGTGTGAACGATCGACCAAAGTCTGTTTTCAGAGACAAAGAGGCCATGAAATGTCTATCATCTCTTCATGATCAGTATGTTGTTGTTCCTGCGGACAAAGCTTCAAATAATATTGTGTTTGTATGTAAATCGTATACTACGAATGTCTTGTAATAAAATCGGGTATAAAGGAGCAATCAGGTAATCCCACATACAAAGACATATCATTTGACAAGGATGAGATTTTAGCAAATCATAAGTCCTTTATGGCTTCAATAAACATAACATTGAACACCAAATCGGAGGACTTACCTTGTTTGTATTGGATACCAAAGCTTCATAAAATTCTGTACAAACAACGGTATATTGCTGGCTCATCTTCATGTTCCACTAAAGAATTGTCCATTAGATTGACTAAAATTCTGTCCGCAGTGAAAGAGGGTCTTCAGAAATACTGTAAAACTGTTTACTCGCGTAGTGGTATTAACCATATGTGGATTCTTAAAAATTCTAAAGAACTTCTAGACAATTTTAAATATCGGTCTTTTTCTGAAATTAGTTCTATCAAAACTTTTGATTTTTCAACCCTGTATACCACCATTCCCCATGTGAAATTGAAAAATCGCCTTAAAGAAATAATCCACAATTCCTTTCAACATAAAAATGGTAGCATACGCTATAAATGTATTACTTTGGGATTTCATAAGGCATTTTTCGTTAATAGTGACAAACAAAAAGGTAAAACATGCTGTACAGAAGAACAAGTGGTCATTACGCTGGGCTTTCTTATCGACAACATATTTGTTGAGTTTGGAGGTAGAATTTTCCAACAAATTGTCGGCATTCCTATGGGAGCAAACTGTGCGCCTCTTCTTGCCGACCTCTTCTTGTTTTCTTATGAATCGGTGTTCCTTCAGACACTTGTCAAAAACAAGAGGATCAAAGAAACCAGATTATTTAATTTCACTTTCAGATATATTGATGATGTTCTTTCCATAAACAATCCGAACTTTTCTGATTGGGTTCCATTAATATATCCCCCAGAACTAGAGATTAAAGAAACAACAGACATGGCTTCCTCCGCCTCATTTTTAGACTTATATCTCGAATTTGACTTACACAGTCATCTCAGTACCAGAATCTATGACAAACGAGACGATTTTAATTTTGAAATTATAAATTCCCCCACCTTACTAGCAATATACCAACTTCACCTGCATATTGGATATATATTTCCCAATTTATTCGATATTCAAGAGCTTGCAGCTCCTACTCAGACTTTGTAAAACGTCATCAGTGTCTGAGTAGAAAGTTGATGAACCAGGGGAATGTCAAAGAACGTCTAGTCCTTTTTCTAAAAAAGTTCATCGGAAGGTACCAAGACCTTGTTGATAAATATTCCGTTTCAACTTCACAAATAATACACGATGGTCTTGATGTATAGATTCTGCGTACTGATGTTGTTTATCATCTTAACAACGTGTTTTATAGTTCTTTCATTTGTCTTTGTTCTATTTTTAATATTACTTTACTATTGAATGGTTTTATGTGATATCCGTTTGACGTGGCTCGGTACGTATACATCTCGTGTTTGTATTGTCTTTCATTTCCTTTCTCAATTTTATTTGTTAGATGCATTATATGCCCTTTAACAAATTTATTTGTCTTCGGTGATGCTTAAAATTAAACATGCGATTTCACCCCCCCCCCCCCAACACACACACACACACACACACAGTGGCGCCCATCTGCACTAATCGACGATTATTCAACGAATTAAGTTACATAACTTCGAAATGTCATATAAGTTTTTTTTACTAAACATAAAATGTTTACCAAAGTTTAATGAAAAAAGGTAGAAAGCATTTTTTAGTTCTCCAAATTTTAACGACGGACGGACGGACAAACAGACGGACGAACGGACATACAGCGGTATACCATAATATCTCGTAAGACGGCCCTATAAAAACGAAATACAACGAAAAGATAAACAACAGTTTATAAAACAGCTAGAACATAGAAAATTAGGCTGAGCATAAAAACAGAGGGGAATCTTGTGCTCTCTTGAAGGGTTATTGTAAGGGTTTTTTAAAGCACATATAACAAGACACTCCCCAAACATGACTATTCAGATGTAAAACCCCGTTCCTAACAGAAGTGGCTGTGTGTGTATGCATCCCGCACTACAAACCCTTCACAGCATGAATAGTTTTCCCAGACGGAAAAGGCTAGATATAATTATATTCCTATTATCACCTTCAACTCTTTGGCTTCACCCGAAGAGGTATCCAGTGTGGTGATAGTAATTATAGATTATTACATGGCATTTTCCATATTCGCCCTGGTATCAGCCCTAGGCACCGATATCAAGCCAGAGGGCTTTAGCCCGAGGGCTTGATATGGGTCGAGGGCTGATACCAGGGCCAATATGGAAAAAGACATGTTATAATCTATTTATCACATATTTTCATGCTGGAGAAAATAGAAGGCATATATCAAATTATTTTCAATAAAAAAAATAAAAAAGGTGTATCATAGTGCATGAACAATTTGTATCACAGTGAAAAAATAAAGTGATGTGAATAATTCAACAAATATATAACAATAATCTTATTTTTCAGAGTTGTAACTGTTAATTGTAACATTTCGAATAGAAGCTTGTGGAAGAATAGAAAATGTGGAACATCTTCCTCTGTTTATTTTTACATTTTTGTTTGCAAATTCAAAATTTTCTATTTTTTTGCAGACTTCATTTAGTTCAATACTGTCAAAAATATCACCCTCAGGAAAATCTGCAGGTTTGGCTTCAAAACTAGTGTTTGAAGTTGGTCCTTGTGGTATTAATCCTCGGCTTCTTAAACCAATATCAGATAAAATATTAGACATAGTTTAATGTTGCTGTGATAATGCTGAACTATACTCATTGACTGAAGCAACATTCTTATGACCTGTCAACTGCATGACTGTAGTAGCCTCCACATTGGAGTGAAGAAGTGAGGAAAATGTAGTCTTGCGAACACTATGGTTAACATTTCTTCCTGTAAGACCACCTTTCATAGACATTTTTTTTGCTAAATCTCCTAGAGAATTTTTACCCAATGGCTGCATGGTAAACCATGTTTATTTAACATGTTCACTGGCATCAGGTTGTATTATCCGTTTTATACTTAGATAAAAGCGACTGTCTGTAGTCAGAGCATCTTCAGGGCGGCGGGGAAGATATTGCTTGAAAGCATTCACTGGACAGCGTGAATTACCTATTATAAGAAAATGAAAAAAAATCAAGGAGATGTATTATTATATCATATTACATTAACACAATATTTACATTTTTTTAAATTTATTTTAAAATGAATTAGCTTTAGTGATATATTTTTTATTTTTTTCATTTTGTTCATGTTTACGTATTCTTTGACTCCGGTGGCTAGATATATTGGGATTTTTGTGTGATTTTTTTTTGTATCCTTTTTAAAAGTACATGTAAGTTATATATGTATGAATGAATTTTGTAGGGATACTAGTGTTGTGGTTCTTGTATTTATCATTTACTGTCAATTTTATATTAATATTTAATAAATTAAAAGAAAGTTACCTGGTGTTGCAAACATTTTAGGCGCAAATGCTCTACTGACACTGTGTCCTGTCCTGGTTTTAGTCAGCCTTTCATTGTATTCCAAATATTGTTCCCCACTCGCTGTTGTCATCATTTGTATGTCTCTAAATAACATGTCAATATGCTCCTTCCTTCCCCTCATACCAAAGTGCAAAGTATTGTTTAACCATATGGTATTAAGTAGTGCCTCAAGGTTGCCTTAAAGTAAGAATTGGGAGTTAAGATTATGATTATTAAAAAGGTTCACTAGAAGTTGTTTTCACTCATTAATGACACTATATAGGAGACTGAAGCACATTTTCCAAAAAAATATACCAGTTTACTGTCTTGAAACATGCATGACAAACTATGTTGATATTGCCTGACATGTCTTATTCTGTTAGAACTAATTTAAAGATATATTTTTGAAGCTGATATCATTATCATTTAATGTGCATGCACAGTTACAGGATAATATTGCATAAACCTACCTGTTCCTAAGAGATTCTGTTCAAATACCATATCTTTTTCAGAGGATGAGAATGGATCAGCTTTCAGCTTTTTGTTTCCCAGTCCCTGTGACTTCAAGTGCTTTCTTTTCGCGGATAACACCTCTCTACTGTGGTGGAATTCCTTATCTTTAAGAATATTTATTCCATTCTTTTCCATCAAGTGCCTATTAATTGATGACTGAATTGACTTCAGACTGTCCGGCTCATACTCCTCATTTTTCCAAAACCTGACAGACAAATAAAATCTGGCTAAGTACTGATTGAGTTTAGGTACAGATATATCCTTTATTGTCCGTAACTCGTTGTTCTCCTTTGACCATTCAGTAAATAATTTTACGTCACTTTTAGTTTTTCTCTTTGTATTATCATTTTTCATTTGTTCAATGAAATTACTGGTATCATCATTCGATGCTGTGATAAACCTCTCATCGTCTGCTTCAGTTGCCATCTTGTTTACAAATAGTATTTGATTGACAGGTTACCAGAAGTCAAACTTGGGGGCGCGATATGGGTTTTCGAGGGCTGATATCGATATCAGCCCAACCTTGACTTCCGGCTATTATTGGCCATGCAAAGACGTACATATCAGTACTAAATATGTGATAATGTTTGATACCACATCAAATGAAATGAAATATAGCATCCGATAACTTTTAATTTATATAAGACGAACATTCTTATTGATATTAGTGTATGTTTTCAATTATTTATTTTTTGACTCGCTTTAAATATCTAAATGAGAGGTGAACCAGTTGTACAAGGAAAGGCAGTGGATATCGACCATGAATGTAGCAGTGCCATTCGATGTTAAAATCAGAATAGTTTTTCGAGTACATAACGGACAATTTCCGCAAGAATATTTAAGAAAATTTGCCCTGGACAGATACAAACCAGAAAATATCAGCATTAACATCCATTAAGAAAATGTGTTCAATCAAAGAAACAGTAACTCATATACTTTATTGATAGATACAAATTGTTTGTTACGAGAGTAATATACAATTATGGCCCGTTGAAAAGGTGAATATTCAAAATTGTCAACACGAGAAGGTTATTTCAATGAGGGCGCAGCCCGAAATGAAATAACTTTTAAGGGTTGACAATTTTGGATATTCATCGATTCTAAGGGGCCACAATTGTTTTATTATACCGAACTAACAGTGGAAAGGCCTTTCGAACACTTACTTTATGCTTTAGACTTCAAATATTTAACAAAACCAACAAACACAGGCTGACGTTCAAAAATACATTTGTGTTATAGAATTTCTCGAATGAATAACAAATGTAGAATATTTTTGTAAAATATTGATGGTCCTGAAAAGGACCGTTTATAAAAGACATCATCGGCTGCTGGCACTTTATTCTTGTCCAATGCCTTATTTCCTCGTCTAGATCTCGATGGGCTTCCAGTGTAACGTGAACGCTGCCATTTTGTTTATTTACGTCTGTGACGTCATTTTCATGTAAGATAACTCAAGTACAAATCAACAAACTCAAAAGGTTATTCGCCGGTGAATAATAGGGTTATTCACCGCTGGAGGAGATTTTTAGGGTTATTCGTACTTCATTGCAATTGAATGAAAAACAGCTGAATTAATCCATGTCACGTGATAACGTTTCACCCAATAGAATTGTTTAAAATATATGTAAGGTATCATAATACTAGTTGAAACCATCACATAGTGTGTTAATCAGGCTATCTAGAAAAAGTGTTGTTCTTTGTTCTTTGTCTGTGTGTGTCTTATTTTCTTCGATTGATGTGTTTGAGCGAGCTTTACAGTTTGCAATTTGATAAGGGGTTTTCCATTTTCCTTTGAGTTCGGTATTTTTGTAATTTCACATTTTTGTAAGATCTGCCACTAGACTTTACGCAACAAGCAAGTCGATCAATCATTATTTTGTCGGAGGAGTTGGATTTGATATTTGTGAGAATTCTTGTTATCTTATGTATCATAATTTTGTCGACCGCCCTTATTAGCCGAAACCTAAATATATGTTTCATTTCCTGAAGCACAATTTAATTTGAGAGAATGTTAGAATTGAAAACATTGACGGCAAAACAGTTGTGAATCATTATGAGTAGAATTCTGACCTGATAATATAAATCGATAATTATGAGAAAGTACATGTGCATTAATGACTGACGATTTGACAAAGAGTTCACGATCAACAATTAACAAATGAAGTAAAACATGATAACTTGTCACTTGAAGTTATTGAAGAATGAACTATGATATGTAATAGTTATCCCACGAGGACGCGGTTTGTCAGTCTAAGATCACTCCGATGGCCGAAGGCCAGAGGGTGATCTAACACTGACACACCAAGTCCAAGTGGGATAACTATTTTACATCCCAGCTGTTTTAGATTAGACGAAAAACCATTTACAATTCATAAAATCTAGTTTAGAACAACCATTATAATATACCTTATATATTACTGTATAATGTATACCCTTTATGACCCCCAAACACGATGAGTAGATATAAAACAATGTCAACTCGCCCCACTTGCCAATCGGCCCACACTAGATCCCCACTCTTGTTTACCGACTCGCCCCACTTTTGAAAAAGTGTAAAATCAAATTAAACAATCAATCTAACAACTTACTTATTAACGAAAAGGGTTTAAAATCCCACTGAATAAAGGTCTACCAACTCGCCCCACTTATGAAAATATCTTACTTCCTTTAAGTATGTTTAATTACTGTTATTTGGTATCTAGTCGTCCTGGTGTAGTGGTATGTGTTGTGGTTTGATATGCTAAAGGTCTTGAGTCGAATCTCAGCATAGACACTGGATTTTTTTACGTGAATTTTGATAGATAGTCTTTTCTGTAGAATTAATTATAAATTTTATAGTGGATTTGACACTCCCGCCAAAATGTTACAGAACAAAGGAAAGCATGCAAAACAAAGAAACTCAAACTGGGGTGATCTGGTAGGGGTGATCCGGCTCAGATCAACCCTGTTAGAACAAAGAAGATCGTTCCGTGTAACACTTATCAATTCAAAATGTTAATCAAATATCTAAACTATCAAATTTGAAAAAGATATTTAGAATTTTTAATTTTTAATTATTTGGTGATAATTTCAAAATTTCAAATATTTTCAAAAATTTGGAATTTTGATATTTGAAAACTTCGATAAAAAATTCAAAAAATCTAAAATTTGCAAACTTTTTTAAAATTTCGAATTGATAAGTGTTATACGAGCCCATATCCTAGTAGTATATCTTTAATGATTGATGAAATTGTTTTTTTTAAGAAAGTTTGTTAGGTATTGGTGTTGCCTATTCTTGAACACCGTATGATGACCATTTTATAGAATTTCACATCGATATCCTTTGGTCTTTATTTTGATTGTCTCGTTGTCATTCGTACCATATCACAATATGTTATATATAAAATATGTCAGATGCTTTACTTAGGTAATCAATCATGTGCTATACTTCTTAATATATTCAATAATAGTATTTTGTATATTTTGCCTAATTTGATTCGTTAAGGGGTACGGAGTCACATATCTAACTGTATTTTCAAAAGTAGACTAAAACGGCGGATTGAAAAGTGATATTACGCAGCGACGTATTCTAATAACCAATTTCTGTACTGCTTTCGGTGTGTTGTCAGGCAAACAACAGACGTTAGCTAAAGCCGTGTGGAAATAACAACAATAACAAGATCTGCGGTCCTGGAAAACGAATTAAGGGAACAATGAATGGATAATTTAATTGGATAAAAACACAAAGAGGCAGACGTACACGGCTTTAGATAGTTTTCGCCAATAGCCGACGAATAAAGGCATACCACTGGAGTTTGAATCTTTTTACAATAACAGATTGTACGAAGATCTAGCGAAATATACCTTGTAAAGATAAGACAAAATGGAGAAAAGTACAAAAATCGTCTATGAAATCAAACCGACAAGGATTACTGCGGCATCTATCAAAACACGGGGTCATTGCCATCTTAAAAATGTATCCTTTCGACTTAAGCATTTGGTATGACAAAAAAGCCGAAATAACGTGGTCTTGCTGCGATGAAACACTACCCATCCATTAATGAAGAGGACATTTAGAACCACCTAGTTTTCGGTAAAATTTAGAAAATCGAAAAATGCTGCAGTAAAGGATGTATTGAGGTGAAATTGAAAATAAATCCAGAACTTACAATTGATACTTTAAGTCAGAGGACTTAAATGGCGGGAAAAAGCTAACCCGGACTTTTATCTTTTATTTAGTTTATATTTAGGTCTCAAATCGTAAGAACACAAATCTCTAATCTGCTTAAAGTTTGGTAATGATTTGTTTCTGAGCTAATAAAGTCTTCTATGAAAAGAAAAGTGAGTAATTAAGGGTAAAAATATTTTACCGTTTATCGTATTAAAAACCAAGTCCGGACATCTGACAAAACTCCCTAAACCTGACTTGACTACGAATTTTGCCATTAAACGGCATCTTTACCATCAAGCTTAGATGTTTTGTTTATCAGAAAGTAATGTCACTAATGGAAATGAAGAATTGTCGACTTTCGCAAATAATTGATTAGTAGCTTATGATTTGCTACCAGAAAAAGCTTGTGATGATTGTGTTGATGATTTGATAAATTCACTTGACAATCACCAGTCCTTTACCTTTCGTTTGATTTCTAAATTGCAAATATATATTATGCATAGTTTGATAATTACACCTATTCTTATGATCTATTTTGTTTCAAATGTACTTTTTTCCAATAACCTTTTGACCAGACCCGAGTGCATTGTGTTACATACTACATAGTCCGAATGATATGTCCTTTACATACGATATTTCCTGTCAAATTATCTAACATTCATCTAGATTTGCGCCGTGGTTGTTTAAATTTTTGTTTTGTTTTTTTAACGTTTCAGTGTGCCGGCTAAACTTTGACAGTGCAAGCCTGCTTTATTTGCCAGATTTTATTATGATTACTTTATGGCCTTTTTCTTCGATGCACAGTAGTTGAGTGATCGCACATTTACAAATTGTTTCGCTCAAACCAGTGCTAGAGGCCGTCTTTAACTTGCAGTGAGTTAAGTTTTTTTATGTATTTATTCATTTGCTCGGTGTGGAATACCGCAGAGTGATTTTGAGATGCAGAACCGCAGTCAAAGCGCTTTTTGTTTTTTTGCTGTGCACATACTAATTGAGTGTCATGGATAGATACTCTTTATCATTTTTTTCTATTATACATTCTTAAAATCAGTCTAAATCAGTAGATGCAAGCATTGGAAAGGACACCATGTTTATTAAACAATGTCCAGTTCCAGTATTCAATAAAGGCAACAGTAGTATACCGCTAATCAAAAGTAATAATCTATTGAGATAAAATAAACTAAAACCGAGGGAAACACATCAACTATAAGAGGAAAACAACGGAACAACAGAAACACTGAATTGCAACAAAACAAACGGCAACAAACATAAAAACGGACTATTTGATAACAACTGCCATATTCCTGACTTGGTACAGGAAAGTTCAAGGCAAAATCGGGGATTGAACCTAGTTGTAAGGCTATCCAAACCTCCTGCTTATATTACAATGTTAAAATATATATCGCTACAATGACAACACTACGAAATAGGAATATAGTACAAATTAACAAACGCAAGAAAACAAAGCACAAACAATAAACAATAGCTATTAAAAAAAAGATTTTTTCCAAAGAGGTGAAAGATCAAGTGTTGAAGAAACTCGGGAATGTTTTTATTCTATTTTTTAAATAATTGCATTGCTCAACATGTTTTCATATTCTTACAAAATGCCATCATGGATTACAAAAGAAATTTTCAAATGCATTATAATATGGTCGATAAACATAATGATTTTAAAAAATGTACGAACAAATATAATGTAAATGTAAAAGAGAACATTTACTATATAGCAAAATAAAATATGGAAAGAAACAAAACAGAAGCAACCATATTGATAGAAATGTATTTGAAAATAAGTAGTGTATGCTAGTAATTGAAAACCTGTTTTGCAAATATAATGAATTATACCTTTGTATTAAAAAAAAAACTAGGCTAAGTCCAATATTTTAGGACAATTAATCACTTTATGGTAAAAGCATGAAACTTTACACAGTGTTTGTTATGATGCTTATAAACATTATTGGATATGGAGCCATAAAAAAAATCCCCAATAGCCGCCAATTTCAAAATGACCGCAAACAGGCATGAAGCAGAGTCCAAATATAATAGTATAGTTCATCATTTTAAAAAGCACACAACTTTACATACTGCTAGTTATGATGATAATTAATCTTTTCTGAATATGGAATGATGAAAAATAATTCAAAATTTCAAAATGGCCACCAACAGTCATGATGCAGAGTCCAAAAATATGGTATAATTTATCATTTAAAAATAAAAGCACAACACTTTGCATATTGCTAGTTATGATGCTTATTAATCTTTTGTGAATATGGAACAATCAAAAATAATTCCATAATGGCCGATACATTCAAAATGGCCGCCAACAGTCATGAGGCAGAGTTAAAAAATTGGTATATTTGATCATTTCAAAATAAAAGCACACAACTTTGCACATAGCTAGTTATGATGCTAATTAATCTTTTCTGAATATGAAACAATCAAAAATAATTTCATAATGGCCGACACATTCAAACTGGCCGCTAAAAGTCTTATTATCAGAAACTATAAACATTCTTGCTTTCAAAGATGACACTCGTCCTGCATTGAAGAGAGTCTGCTAAGTAGACTTTGATAATGAGTTTGTCAACATATCAAAAGCAGCTACGTTTGTACGTAAAGATATTTTTGCATGAAATTAATAATTTAAAGGAACCTTCAACAAGGGATGTCAAGAAGCTTTCCATACCCCAGTCGTTGCTTTCTTTGGTCAGTATGATTCAGTTTGGACCCAACATTCACGATCGTTCTCATTCTCAGTCGACAATAACAATTTCAGAGCACTTTTGATGTATAGTTGTACAAAGAAACTATCCCACCGTTACATAAAAGATCACGAATCTCCAGTGTGTGCTTATTTGGGAATCATGGTCCACTGTAAGACTAGAAAACGTGATCTAGTAGATGCTTTTTTCACACTTGGACTATCTGTCTCCTTCGACCGAGTGTTAAAAATTTCTACTTCCATGGTCAATGATGCTTGTCGTCAATATGCAAAAGAAGGTATTATTTGCCCTACCAATCTACTACAAAATGTATTTACTTAATTGGCTGTAGACAACATTGCTCACAATCCAAGCAGTATATCGTCAACAGATTCATTTCATTGTACAGGTATATCTTTATTCCAACGTATTTCAGAGGATGTTCAATGCGTTGTTAAAACATTTGTCCAATATGAACCTATGTTGAAATGCCAGTCAAAGAGAGTTTCTCTTTTACCAGCGAGTTATTCAAATCTTCAACCAGCTGTACTTAGATTCAGCAAACCACATATCCCATTAGTTGAAGAAGAACTTTCAATTGATATGTCCTCATTCACAGCTGCATTAAAAAACGGAATTCTGATGGCTGAAACCTGTTGCAGGAAATGCAAGTATTAAGGCTCAATGTGGGTACAAATATTTCATGGTCCGCCTATCATGCTCCAGTACTGCAAAATGGGAATAAATTACCAGCAGTGTCTGCCCTTCTAAATGTTCTACCTCTGTTTCGTGAGCAAGCAAAATCTGTTACAATGATACAACACTCATTGAACATTATTCTTAACGCTGTAAGCAAGCTTAATCGAGGTCAAACTCCAGTTGTTACTTTTGACCAACCCCTTTTCACAATAGCAAAACAAATACAATGGAACTGGCATCAGATGTATGGCGATGATCACTTTGTAGCGATGTTCGGCGGCCTACACATAGAAATGGCTGCGTTCAAAGCATTTGGTAGTTGGCTTAAAGATAGTGGATGGACTAGTGTTTTAGTAAATGCACAGGTTACATCCCCAGGTACAACTGATTTATGTTACTACAACACGTAGAACACACCAAGTTATAGCATGCGCACTTTATCGTCTCATGTCAAACGCTTACTGTCAGTACAAAGATGTTTTAAGGGATGATGAGGTTATCTTAGAATTTGAAGAGTGGTGTTTGAAACGATCTAAACAATCTCCTCATTTCAAATTCTAGTATACAACTCACAAATTTGAATTGACAGTATTAATATTTATAAGGTCTATACGTGAGGCTAACTTTTTATAATATATTGAAGTTCTCTCAAAGATCATTCCTTGGTTTTTTGCCTTGGATCAAACCAACTATTCCTGATGGCTGCAAATTCATCTGCGTGATATCCTTCAGTTGCCAAAAACGAATCCAGAAACCCACAGAGAATTCCTTGGTTGTAACTTTGTTGTCAAAAAACTGAGAAGAAATTTTCCTGTATGACTATTAATCAAGCCAACGAACAAAATAATACGTGTTTTAAAGCAGATGATGATGCTGTTGGATTGACGGAAAATCCAGGAGCGCTTCGTAGATAGATGGTTGCTGGGCCTTTAGACTATAATGTCTGTAGATGCCTAAGTTGCTTCCTAGAAAGGCCACAATAAAATACTTCCGATATATTTCATTTCATGGATTGTGCCTTGTTCTAGGACCATTGAAATCGAAGGTATTTCCACTGTGCCATGCCTTTTCCAGGTTGTGACACAGTCTCAGCTTTTTCTGGGAAAGGTGAGAAATCAGCTTGGGACACATGGTCCGTATATGAGGAGTTTTCAGAAGCATTTGTGCAGGTTATTGACAATCCAAATGAAGCGGAAATTTTAAGTGTTAAGTAATAGAACAGTATGTTGTGCTTTTGTATGATCGGTCTAGTACAGATTATACGGTGAATGAGTTAAGAAAACAGTTATTCACACAGAAGACAAGAACAATTGACAACATCCCTCCAACACGTGATGCACTTCGTCAACATAGCATGCGCAGGTAGTGCTATTTTGGGACAATTGTTTAGTTGCAAATCCAAGAATGCCATAACCAGATTTATTTGGTTGACAAAAACTTGTCTGCGCTTGCTGAAACTTCAATATAATGCAAAGAGCTCATTCACTGTGGTTATAAGAAAGGATGTCGAGAAGCATGTTAACGCTTGAAAGCAGCACTAAGATGCACAGCATTATGCAACTGCTCGTCGGACTGTGAAAGAGAAACTGATTGAGACTGTGCTTTATTTTAATTTTCCGGCATTTGGATCATATCTTAATCATAATTTTAATCTGTGGTTATGTTAAATAGCTACTTGTGAGGGTTTTGTTTTAATTATAATTTGTTACCTCATTTCTAAAAAAATAATTACTCTTTGTAGGAAATAATGCTGCATATGGTTGGGGTTTTTTTTCATTTCAGGAAAATTGTGAAATTTTCTAAGGTTATTACCTGTAACTGTGGAAAATAAGAACTAGTCAAAAACGTCATTTTTAGTTGAATTGGCCATTTTTATTTCATAGTTAATGTCACCTGTTACATTAAATAATAATATGTTTGTATACATGTGCTTTTATTGAAATAAATGATCCTTTATTTTCTAATCATTTGTATACCATATTTAAAAACAAACGTCAAATTTTGACATGTAAATCGGCACCATTTTGTATATTGTCGCCATTTTTAAAATATAATAATTGCACCCATGAACTATTGATACAATGTAGGCCTTTGTTTATATCAAATGATCAGTTTCACGGATTCGGTAACTTTCTATCACACAATAATGGTGTATACATACGAATACTGTCAAACTTAGACATTTTGACGCGCCATTTTGATGATTTCTGTATTATAAGGTCTAAAAAAAATAATAGTTGACATATCTTTATTGTGTTTCATTAAGTTTGTGACATCTTCTGAACTCATTAAAATTTGAAAACTTCGTCAAATGTATGATGTTATAATTATGTCGGCCATCTTGAATTTGGTGGCCATATTGACATTTTTTCATGGCTCTACATCTGAATTTTGTCTATACCCCTAATCTTTCACTATGTCAAGTTTTTACCACAAAGGGATCAATTATTCTGATATCCGTGGACTAATACTTACAGAAGTATAAACCATTTCCATCATAATGACTTTATATACATGTATATCATTTATTACGAAAAGCGTTATCATGTTTATTCAACATAAAAAAAATACATTAACAAACAAACTTCATAAAATCTAATATTCATATTCATATGAAAATAGATCCTTATTCGAGATTTATTGCCCATCTTTGTGTGGGAAGATAAACATCCTGAGTACTGTTTAATTATAATAACTAAGTAAAACCTGTCATTATCTTCAATTGGTTCAGATGAAAAGACATTTCCAGCTGTGTTTACATACTCGTGTGCCTTTTATTTCACTAAAAGTGTCGGTTATATTAACACTTAGTAATAAGTCTTTGATTCTTATAACAAACAAACACAGCCACATGTAAAAGATGATTATATATCCTATTTTCTTTGTAGGCTAGTACCTATAAATAAGAATCAAACACTTCTGTATTTTCCGATTCTGGTTGTGTTCCACCATCAGCTTGAATCTGTTGTTCTGGTTGAGTTGTGACTTGATACTGTTGCGCCCTGGGCTATAACTGCTCTAGCGGGTAGGCTGTTTGTCCAGTATCTATCATGGTCTGGTTACCGGTTGTCATAGGATTCTGAGTCTGTGGGAGGTTAAAAACGAACCCAGGTTGAGTACCATTCATAAAAAGAACTCCTTGCTGGGAAATAAAAATGAAGTATTCATTAACAGAAACAACGTTTTGTCTTCCCCTAAAAAAAAACAGTGGTAAAACTTTCAAAAAAAATCAAATTCTAATACAATATTCAGGTTGTACCATGTTACAATTATATAAGAAAAATCCGCCCGGTATTTTAGAAAATGATAGAAAATACAAACAAAAAACGTGATGTATTTATAATGAATAATGTCAATAGTATAAACAGACAGTATGCTTGCTTAAATCCTGGCCTGGTACATGCTACCATAATAGTTTGTTTGTCTTTGTTAACACAGTTAATTCTATTTCTAATGTATTGTTTTATATAGAGACGGACCGAATATTGAGTGACACAACAACATTCAAGAGGAATTTCAACTATCACGTAGATATTGCTTTAGATACCAGTATGGTTCATATTTCGTTTTGATAAAATAAAAAAAATTGGGTGACTAATTTAATAGCCAGTATAATAATATTAAAATGCCAGTGTATGGTTCATTTTAAAAGAAATGCTTTAATACTGTCAGGAGATGACTCAAATTAATTGTTGTTGTTAAGAGTTTAATTGTACACAGAAAGACTGAATCGTCAACATGAGTATTGGTTACAAAGTCAAATCATCAAATCCTATGACATTCCTACTCTGCTCTTGTGTAAAATATTGCGATTCAGATAGGAATGGAGATAGTCCATGTTTGAAGAAGCATATGCTTACCTGCTGATTTGATATTCCCCATGCCGTGCAACAACAACATAATGAAGCGGTAATGATTGCGACTACTACTTCTACAAAGGCCAAGACACCCATCAAAGATGACAGAACCACAGCTTTTGAATCACGTTTGTCCCTCTGAAATAAAGTGTGAGTGATACATGTGATGCAAATAAGCAAACTATTGATGATAATTCTCGTTTATTATATACATAAATGCAGCGGCTTTGATTCCGCACCAAAAAGTTACATCTGCAATTTTACATCTGCAATTTTTCATCCTCTTTATGCCTTTAAATATATATACGAAGATGTGGTATGAGTGCCAATATTTGGAACTTGAGCATTACTGAAGAGACATTTACAATCATCTATTGTCCAAATACGCATTTTGTGCCGAAACAATGGTACCGTTGATATTATTCCAGACGATCTGTTTATTTCTTTATCAAATTAAATACATGCTTCATTCAAATCATAGCAGGTAAATTTAAATAGACTGCGGCTTCCAAGTTTGACAATTTTGCTAAGACTTAATAAAATATGAATAAGAATATTTATGATAATCCTTTACGACAGAACAAATTTACTGATCAGAAGTACACCATTTATAGTCGGCATTACATCAGGGTATGTGTCACAGACTAGGTCTAGAAAAACCTAAAGATGAAAGGCATTTCATGACAAATAAAAGCTGTATCTGGTGCTGACGGTCACTTAAGGCAGAACAAAATTTTGCCACCATTTAATTGCAGATCTTGGCTAAATCAATGACGAGTTGTATCTAATAAGTTTTGTCTTTCGTAAAGGTGTTACATAATTAGACGTATAAACAGTAGAGAGCAATAAATAAACAGACATTTTGTCCTGTATCCATTTTTTTTTTAATATGAAATAAATAAAATTAAAACTTTACCTATTCAAATACATATATGGTTAAACAATTTTGTTAAATACAATTTTAAATTATCTTCCTCTTAATAGTATTTTTTTTTAAATGGGCAACAAATAAACAGATAATGAGACACGTCACCCTACAAACAATCACCACGATCACGAATGATTACTGAAAAAAATTAAAAAAACATGCATTTATTCATTGTTCATTCACCACCAACTTATTTGGTTTATAATTTATGAGTACCCAGAATATTTCTTCTTCAAATAATATCACAATCAGAAAGCGATCATTTTAATTAAAGAATACATCGAAAGGGGCGATGGTATGTATACAATTCGTATTTTGGCAATACTCTTCGGAAACCTTTACAACTTATTTTTATATCAATGTACGCTTACTCGTCACAGTTTGGTAAAGAAATATACAGATCTTCTGGAATAACATTGACGGTACAATTTTGTATGTACATCATGCGTAATTGACCAATAAATAAGCCTACTCTTTTATTATGTGATTACGTGGCCTTTTTGGTGATTATTTGATGCCTAGACCAACTATTTTATGATTTTTTGATTATTTGATTATTTTGTTAAAAAATTGTTAAAGTGCATGTGATTATATTATCAAAAATTTTATATGTATGCGATTACTTTGACATCATCATGAGGGGTCTCATAAACATTTCTTTAGTGACTTGAGGTCCAAACATTTAAACATTTTAAAACTGATTAACAAAACGGGGAGCTTTTACCCCCAAAAAGGCAAAGAGTAAAGCCAGAACCTGCAAAAGGAATTAGAGCTTTCAATCAGGAAGAGACAATTCTTGATTTACAAAAAAATCAACTTTGTTACAACAGAAATCCAAAATGTTTTTCAAGTGTCGCATTACTCGCTGTTTATACACTTGGGGCATTAAGATCAATCAAACAATTGTCGAAATAAAAAAAGCATACATTTTGAAATGACAACAGCAAGCACTTCCGTAATGCTATCTAATGTTAGCATTTAAGCTTGAAATTACGTTAATGATAAACTTTGATTTTGATAGTGTGTAATTTGCCTAACTAAATATATATCATTTATAAATAAACAACATTATTACTTACCATAATTGAACCGGCTACACCAAGACTGACCATAGAGAGACCAAACAATGAGGCTGCTATTATGCTACACACCATAAATCCAGTTTTCTGATATAGAAAAAAATGAAAAAATATGACAATACCTTGTTAAACGTATATATATCAAATGAGTATTGAATGAGAATGAAGTTTTTACGGACGCCATCACGGGTTGGTTGACCGTTATGGAATAACCGTTTCACAAATGATATCGGATATGTTCCTTACATCGTAACTACAAACCCCCTCCCTTTCATGAATGTGACCTACCGAATTAGACCATTTACCGGATTTGTTATCACATAAGCAACACGACGGGTGCCGCATGTGGAGCAGGATCTGCTTACCCTTCCGGAGCACCTGAGATCACCCCTAGTTTTTTGGTGGGGTTCGTGTTGTTTATTCTTTAGTTTTCTATGTTGTGTCGTGTGTGCTGTTGTTTGTTTGTCTTTTTCATTTTTAGCCATGGCGTTGTCAGTTTGTTTTAGATTTATGAGTTTGACTGTCCCTTTGGTATCTTTCGTCCCTCTTTTATTTAATCCGTATGTTTCTTATCTTTCCTTGCCAAACTTACTCCTCATCTGCACAGAACAAAATAAGCCAATCAATTTAACCATCGGTATTCCCTTAAAGCAGAGTTAATTGTTATTTTAATTTCTATTTTCATTGCTTTTTTCTCCTTAATTATGAATGTAAAAATGAATCCGTGGTCTTTCTTATTTAAAGCCTACCAGACATCTCCAGTTCGCTATTCTCTTCTTTGTCATGCACATAGGTAGACAACCAGTAACAAAATACTAAAATTACAATTTTATAGTTATTTCAATATATGAGTCACAGTGAAGTTTATTTATGCAGAAACTTGTATTTACCTTACTTTTATTTCTCTGAATAAAAGAAGGATTGTTTTGAGTAGTTATTATATATCACAAAATTTTGTCATCATTTCTCTTCAACTTCTTCCTTTATTTGATATTTTAAAAGAAATATTCGAGCGCCACTGGTGATCACATTTTGATCCTTTTATCTTTAAAGAGTTTTATTAATACTCATATTTAGCGTTAAGAGCCTCGTCATCATACATTAGCACCTGTCGATTTTCAATAGTCACATCGTCCCTAATTCAATAGCAAAATGAAATGATAAAACACATCAAACGAATGGACAACAACTGTTATATTCCTGACTTGGTACATGTATTCTCAAATGTAGAAAATGGTGGATTGAACCTGGTTTAATAGCGCTAAACCTCTCACGTGTATGACAGTCGCATCGAATCCCGTTATATCTATAACGATTCGTGAACAAAACAAACACAATGGGAAAAATTGTCAATATAGGGACATAGCCATCATCATCGTGTTACAATCTCAGAACAAAAACAAACAAATATATAACAAAGAAGCACAAAACATGAAATATAAAATTTAACAAACACATGCATTGATACTTATATATGTTTTCAAATCAACCAAAATAACTGCTATCGAGGTTCAGATCAACTCGAAAAGGTTTATGTTTATTTTATAATAGATATGTGTTTTCCTCTCTCTGGTTATTGGTGTGATGTACAATATGAATATAGGAAAGTGAGGTGTGGACAAAAAATAGTTACAAAAAAGGACAGTCAGATCATACTAAATAAAATATATGATACACCATCAAGAACTTTATTGAAACAATTAGAATGGTCAAAAAGAATCATGTATCACATATTATATAAGTGTGTAAATAGTATTGCACCTGATTATCTCTTTTAATTATTAAATAATGAACACAATTTTAATGCAAGAAGATATATTTGCGTATATCTATAGCTGTCTTTTGAATACCACGTCCACGAACAAAGTTTATGAAAAAGACATTTAAAAAATCCGGTAATGTTCTATGGAACAGTATTCCTGTAGAAAAAAAAAAAAACAAATAAAGGGAAAACAATTCAAACAAAATTTTTAAGGACAAATATGTTGATAAAATGTAACACTTAATTTTCATGTTTTTTACCATCATTTAGAAGGCTTGAGATGAAATTCATATTGTATTATCTAAATTTACACTTTTTAATTCAAACAAATTTTTATACTTATCATAGTGTTAAGATATTTAATTGTACACGTATGAAAACAGTCAAGAGGCTCACCATAATATAAAAGTCCACTGTATAAAGTCTCACCAAAGAATGAATGTCAAGATAAGAGCATCATATTATCCTCCTTCAAGAGCTTGATCAAAATGCCCCTAACATCCGTCAAAAGATTGATTATTATACACGTGCCCTCTGTCTGTCCTGACAAATCTTATCATATAACACCTGCCCAGAGCCTAATCATAATTTACATATTCTCTCTCTCTCTCACTCACACACACACATACACACACACACCAACACTCACACATGTATCCATAATATAGCTAAATGTTAGTGTCTTAATTCAAAAGTATAGTTTCAAAACAGCTTTTCTTTACTAAACTTAAAAATATTCACTTACCCAACCAGACCATATTAGACAAATTGTGTCAAATGCAAAAAGTTCATGGACATCAATATATTGAACACACATAGAAACATGATCATAAAAGTAGTTATAATCCATGGTACAGAAGTCGTATTTGCTCCATGCAATTATATCTAAAGTTATTTCTATTACACTGAGAATTCCAAGTATGCCACCAAGACATCTCTGTATACCACCGAACACCTTAAATGTCTTCACTGGAAACTATGGTTGATGTTGTCCTACTTGTAGAACCTGGTGGACTCCAAATCCTTGGGGTATGAATTGGGATGACATCGGGATATTTGAAGCCGTAGTTGACGTTCTGAAATTTAAAAAAAAATCAACCAATTTGATTCAAAAACAATGTTCGGGTAGATAACTTCTACAAAGAAAAGTATTCGGTCAATTTCAAAGGCGCGTAAACTGTTCAATATCATATACAAAACATCTAAGCGACATCATGCGAAACAAAATTTATACGCAAGAAATAAAAGAGGCGGAAGAAGAAAAAAAATAATGATCAGTAGAAATTTAATAAGTCTTTCCACAGAAAAGTGGAAGGACCTAATTAAAGTAAATAGTAATTAGAGGAAAATAACGAAGTGAGTGAAAAGTGCTAAGTCCGCGGGAAATAACCAATAATAATGAATAAAACGAAGGGGATTATAACAATCTTGCTTACAAGAATTTCAAAGTGTCTTACCAAAAGAACTACAGAACCATATACAAATTGAGAGGTTGCCGAACAAAAATGAATTAATCAAAATCTATAAGGTATACAGATGGATGTTTATATAAAGTGTAAGAGTTGTAACCGATCATCCTGACATAACATTTAAAAACACAATAGAATGGAATAATATGTCCAAATTCATTTCTTAAATCACAGGGTCCATAAAGGCTATAGCAATCAGTTACAATTGATTGACATTATTGATAATTACAACAATAAATTTCTCATCGTATATGTATATTTAGTACATAAATATCGGTCAAAATCATAGCTATCAACCATATGAATTATAAATACACAATCAAATTATAAATTACAAAATATGCACTCATCATACAATTATTTACTAGTATCACTATTCAGACCTGATCTCCTTAAGAGAATTCACTCGCTTATATAACAGCCCATTGTTTCAATAAATGATACATATTTGTGTGGCAAGTGCTATACAAATTTAGAAGATTTATTTAAGTTTTTTTAGTGTAACAAATGTTAACAAATATAACCAAAAATGTTTTTGAAATAATGTCGGAAAAAATCAATGAAAAAGGACAAGCAGTATAATGTGAATTATCTCCCTTTGTTTACTATTTCATGATTTGTAAACAATTTTATTATATTCACATGTCCTTTTTTTAAGCAATTCAATGAAAAATATTTACCAACCTTTTCTTTCTGTGTCCAGCGGTTTATCTAATTTAATGAAAATATGTTTGTCAATAATAACAACGATATATCTGTTTTTTTAAATGAAATACCGATTCAAGCGACCAATTGACCTGAATTTACCTTGACTTTAGGCAGGAACCATTTGATTTTCGGGGGGGGGGGGGGGGGGGGGGGCTATAGTTTTTTTTTTCTGTGCAAACTTTTTTTTCGCCTTCGGCGAAGAACAATCTATTTTTTTAGCGACAAACCGAATACAATTTTTTTCTTTCAATTTTAGCATTACATATAGTGGCAGCTGAGGGTGAAACAAACATTTTTTTTTCTCAGGGTCCAAAACAAATTATTTTTTTTCACCAAAACCTGGAAACAAACTTTTTTTCCCAAAAAAAAACATATGAATCACTTGACAAAAAAATATTATCTAGACTGAATTTTGTTGCTGTAATTACTAACGGCATCTTTTACTGAAATGAATTAATTTGATTTTAACAATAACAATTTCTCAGACCGTATTTATATTAGTCTTTAATAATATCGGAGGATATCATTCAATACTCTGTAATGTAATGTCACTGCCACTTTTTAACATCCGCATATTCTATCAAATTTTAATAGAATAGGGTTTTTTTCGTTAGGAAAGTCATTCTTTATTATTTTAAATCTGTTCTTATCTTCTTATCATTTTCTTAATTGTATGTAACTGTCATGCAAGTGAGAGGTTTGGTTAAGCTAGCTTTGAAACCAGAATATGTTTGATCTTTTAACTTTGCCATTAAGTCGGTATTATTGTGGGGTTTTATTATTTTATTTTCTTGGAACTCAAAATCTCATTCTAAAGATAATTTGATAAGTGCTAGTCTGAATCTGTATATGTGCATGTTAACCGAAAAAGAAATCGACTACTCCTACAGCCACGAACCGCAAAACACCATCCCTCGTTGACGAGTATTTCCGGTGCATTTATTCGAGAAAAAAAACAAGTCAGTTGTCAATATATATTGGGGACAATATGATAGAAGTAGTTGACGTTGCGATAGTTTGGTAACTGTTACAATCTTCAAGTGCAATATTTCGTCCTTCTATCAGATGTAAAACCTACTAAAATATAAATCTGATTGGATTGAATGCTTATTTATTTTTGAAGGAGTTATAAGGACTATCTTATCATTTTTTCATAGATTTGAATGCCTTTTAGTTATCTTTTTTGGGGATAATTTTTTTCATTCAATTTCTCAGACCGTATTTATATTAGTCTTTAATAATATCGGAGGATATCAGTCAATACTCTGTAATGTATGTCACTGCCTTCTTCTTATCAACCCTACACACCTTTAGTTACCTGTATTGTAGTACATGTCGTTACTTTTCTACTTGAATATTGCACGTTTTGTTATCCGGTATATAGTTGTTTTACAAATAGATTTCTCACTTTTTAACATCCGGTATTTGATCTTTGTGTGCAAGTTGCATCATTGGCTATTATTCCATACATCTTTATATTTTTTTCATAGTGTAGGGTTTCATTTATGTATTTGCTCAGCATACTATCAAATTTGTTTCTTAAAAAATATATAAAACCTGTATGTTTAAATCAACTCCAACTTCTGGATGTAAAGAAAACAAGACCATACATACTACGGCCAGACTGTTCTGTAATCGCCTTAATTTTAATTCAATTTGCATATAAAGTTCTTTTTTGCCATCTTTAACAAACTGTAATTGAACAGTTAAATAAAAAGATTGTAACCATTGCTAAAAAAAGTTTCAATCTTTTAATTATATATTAATTTTGCTTTATACAACACCTTAAAGACGATTACTTTTTTTAACATGTTTATGACTATAACATTATATTTTTTTTTAAATATATTTATTAAATTATGTAATATATACAAGGAAATTCCAGTAAAAAGAATAGTATACATCTATCATCAATCATGAATCCACACCTTAGGCAAGCTATTTGCAAGCAAAACATCAAAACAAGTACCAAAACAATATCAATGGAATCAAAGAAACTAAAAAATATTATTTTAGCAAACTCAAAATTAATGCAATACACATGATACAAAAATATAACTATATACATGTAAAATATTATGTAATCTTTCATTACACATAATGTTATTTTACATCATTTTGATACAATAATCAGTAATCAATCCAAATACTTTGAAATATTTAGGGTTTGATTCTGTATTGCTGTCACCATTGAGGCATTGAATTCTTTTAAGAAACTTTTATTCTTATCAATTTATACAACAATTTTAGAAAGCAAAAATTTCAATTTTGGTGTCAAAATCTGCTGGAAAAGAGAGACGAAATAAACCAGAGGGACAGTCAAACTCATAAATCAAAAATAAACTGACATTGCCTGGCTAAAAATGAAAGAAGACAAACAGACAAACAATTATAGAACACATGCCACAACATAAAAACCTAAAGATTAAGCAACAAGAACTAGACGTGATCTCAGGTGCTCCAGAAGGGTAAGCAGATCCTGCTCCAAATGTCACAGATGTGATATTGATTATTATTCTTTAGATTCTTAAAATATGTGTATACCACTGTTCGAAAGTCATTAATCGATCGAGACAAAAACAAATCCGGGTTACTTTCAAATGCTTATATTATACACAAATATCATTTTCAAATCAACTGAAAAAAGGTTTCAGTTGTTGTAACTCTTCATATTAGGTATGTAGACAGTGGGAGGTTATTAATATAGACCTGTTTGTATTTTGACAATCATATACAAGTATAATTAAGTTAAAAGAGATTAAACATTACTCATTCTGATCATGTTTTTCAGTGAAATAAGAGAGAAATAAAAAATGAGAAATGGTATAATATGGTATTCATATATATTTTTCGTTTTAGAGATTCATTTCCAAACTGGAAGGTAATTATTGTCTTCTATACTAGAACATTTCTTTCGGAAGATGATCACTTTTTATTAGTTTCTAATTGTACCCAAAGTAAAACATTTCATTACCTTATGTTTTCATACTAAAAATACTAGGGAAAAATCAATGACAGTTCAAAGTACATATTCTTAAATTATATCAAACAATATCACAAGTGTTACTAATTTATTAATTATGATTAATTGTCCTTTGATTTTTACAACGAACACAATCGCATGTAAGAGATTGTTATTCTTTTTAAGCAGGTGGATTAGTATCAAAAACTTGTCCATGGTTCGGTTCTGGTTGTGCACCACCAACTACCGGACTCTGTTGACCTGACGGTTGATTAGTAGGCATAACATGATAGTGTTGCGCTGCAGGATATTGTACTATTGCGTTAGCTTGTTGTCCAGTAGCTATCATGACCTGGTGGCTGTTTGCCATATGAATCTGAGTCTGTGGTAGGTTAAGAAACATTCCAGGTTGTGTACTTTGCATAATAACAACTTCCTATAGAGAAATGAAAGCATACATAGTTATGATTAAGACCATGTTTTTCCTCAAGAAACAGTGATAATTTTTTTCTGAAATACTAAAATTGAATTTTCATACAAAATAGTACAATAAACTCATAATAACAATTGCCCTTTTCTGGATCTTGACATTCTTCAACGGGAAGCTTGATACAAAAAATTATGATAAAAGAGATGATTTTTATTTCCTATTGTTAATTATCATTTTTTAGATTGTGATGTTCCCTTGTCACCATCTAACGGTGTTTTTGTATCTCAAATTGTTCGATTCGCTTGTGTATGTAACAACGTAAATATTTCAACGAACGAAAATAATTTCATTATTACTGAAAAAATTATAACACAAGGGGTTTCGATATCACAACCTAGTCAAAATAGTTATCAAAGGTACCAGGATTATAATTTAGTACGCCATACGCGCGTTTCGTCTACATTAGACTCATCAGTGACGCTCATATCAAAATATTTATAAAGCCAAACAAGTACAAAGTTGAAGAGCATTGAGGATCCAAAATTCCAAAAAGTTGTGCCAAATACGGCTAAGGTAATCTATTAGCCGTTAGGTCTAAGGTAATCTAAGGTAATCTATTTACAACATTAATCTTGTCAAAACATTTACTAAATTTTATCATCGGTACAAGGACACCATTTGTAAATATTATTGAACATGCAGAGATCTTATACGTTCAGGTATTTAAATCCGATGTTTTGTTGTAATATTCTTTACAAAGCACAAAAATGTTGGCATTCAAATCAAAAGCTAACCAAACCTTTAAACGTACTTATTCGGAAGAGATATAGTTATGATACTGTTGTCAGGTCATTAAGGATTGCACAATTAATTGCGTTAATATTGATTTACTCATAGCGTCTTTGCATCGGAAATAAACACATTTATTCTAAAACTAGTTGTTTGCATGATACGAGTTATGTAATTATATGTTTTATGATGGTATGATACTTAATCCCTAACGGGAGGGATTACGCTTGATTTTCGAATGATGTAGACATAATCTTTCAATCAGTTTAATTATGTCTGGAGCTGGCATGTCAGTAACTGCTAGTAGTCCTTTGTTAATTTATGTATCTTCTATTATGTATAATAACTACCTTTGCATAGACAGATTTGTGTAAGCCTCAGTCGAACACGATTTAGTATTGGTTGCGTCATCTTAACATGAAATCCTTTGATCCAGTGTGTGACACAGTTGAATAAAGTATGGGAGTGAGAGGTTTCGAGTGCTGGTGCAATATTTCCTAACCTGCTGATTTGAATTCCTCTGTGCGGAGCAGCAACAACAGAAAGAAGCGGCAATGATTTCTACTATTACTTCTGCAAAGGTCAACACAGATATGAAAGCTGACAGAATCACAACTGAATTGTTATTTCCTCTCTAAAATAAACAGTGAAAGTTGTCAACATAAACCAAATGAATGGACTAGAAAATGACTAAACAAGTATTGTTTATTACTATATGAAATTATTTTTTTTTTACAAAAATACCGAACTCCGAGTAAAATTCCAATCGGAAAGTCCCTAATCAAATGTCAAAATCAAAAGCTTAAACACATCAAATGAATGGATAACAACTGTCATACTCATGACTTATGTAGAAAATAGTGAATTAAACCTGGTTTTATAGCTATCTAAAAACAAATACAACATTATTTGCTTAACTCTAACCTAAAAGATTGATCTGCAATGTTTTGTTCTTCTCTAAGTGTTATTCAAACCAATCGTAAACGAAATTGGCAATTTAACAAACACGACTTATAAAACACAGCTTTCGTTTGTCAAGTACGTATCAATATCCGATTCAGTAGACACACAATAACTGGCTGCAAAGTATATAATATACATGCAACAATGCATCCTAGACTTTGTTATCACAATAGAAAAACCTGACTAAAGAAATGCATTACGCATGACAAGATATATGTATAGAACAACCAGAACATTTGTGTCATGTATGAATAAAAACTATTACTTATATTTAAATCCATTTTAATCTTTTCAAAACAATACAGTATTTAAATATTTTTGACATTTCTTTTTAATATTCTTTGATAGCGTACAATATAATTCTTTAAATGTTGTGGCCAAAACCAGTTTTTAAAATACAATCTAGACATACTGCCTAAATATCTAACAATCTATCGCAAGCACCACAAATAATTGTCATTATCATAACATAGATTTGAGCACTTCAAGCGATATTTGTCCTTAATAACCAACATTTTTTAGATCGAATTCGAAATACAAAGCGGTCATTTTAATTGGAAAATAACAATTTAATAATTTGAATGAACTCCTCAATATACCTGGATTCAAATGGAGTACCTCAGACGAACGTTTCACCTACAACGAATCATCGTTGACGGTCGAATAAAGTACGAAAGTTGAAAATCATTGCGGAAAAGACAATTCCGAAAAAAATTGTCAAATACATGATATGTAATCTATTTATTGGTATAAGATCCTTAGTATTGCGTGTTAATAGTTAACTCATTATTATGACCATTTTAATGGTGAAATAGATAACTCATATTACCATAGAAATAATCACTGCTTGGTTGTTGTTAATACACTCCTCGTAAATGTTTGTACGCCAGACGCGACTTTCGTGAACGATCCCGTTTGCACAATACATTTATATCTGACAATATCGGACAATCATACACCGTACTTTGAAGGCCGTACTTTATTTAACCTATAATGGTTTACTTTTTTAAATTGTTATTTGGATGGAGAGTTGTCTCATTGGCACTCACACCACATCTGCCTTTATCTAACAACTACTTATTTAAACATTTATTGTAGTTGCGCATGCTGCAAGAGCAATCAATTCGGTAAACAAATATACAGAATGTTCTGAAGCTAGACTAAAGCAAAACTCGTATAAAGAGATCTTTGCATGTCAGAACAGAAAGGCGTTGTAGTATCCATAATGGGCAGTTTGCTTATCTATTTAACAGTCTAATAAGTTGATAAATAACAATATTACTTACCTTAATTCATTCGACTAAACCAAAACCGAATATTGAACGAACGAAAACTGACACTACAACTATGCTACACACCTTAAAACCAGTTTTTTTTTCTCAAAATGGAAATAACACATTGAAAGAATAGAGCTTTACTTTAAACCAAAATTTTTATATGACGTTCTTCTTTGGCTATGAATACTAAGACATTTTCTAATAAAAAAACTTAGGCTGTACTTGATTGACATCACAATCAAAAGAGCTATGTCAGTTTAAATTTGAACGTCGGGGATTAAAATGGACATTTTTGTTGGTATTGCTTGCTGGGGAATAATATAAAATCATTCTAAAAGTAAGTTATTAAGCATCTGTTCAATTTATCGTTAAACTGATGATTTTCTATAACACATTTAGTTCACCAAATCCAAATAACTCCCTTTCGAGCGTGTATTATATGTCCTTTTGAATTCAATATAATTCTATCATGACATACATTCAATTTATCCGAAAACATTTAGGATACCTTGACTTGCTTTGTCAACCCTTGAAGCCCTAAACCGGTCTATGTCTTACCCGTTTAGAACCTTATACCCAGACTTGGGATAGGTGCATGGAATACACAGCGGAGTTAAATTAGTTTTGTCGTATCCATATCCTCCCAATCTATCTTTGTGATAAATGATATAAATAAGTACGGTCGAAGAAACACCGTAAAATCATACCAGAAAGAACCAAACCTACCAAAAAACCGGAACCTCTGTCTGCAAATTAGGACCTGGTGCTTCATAAGGATAAGTGACCTCATATTCTTATGCGACACTCTCAATATGTCAAAACACTAAACGTCTAATAAACATATACATGCATTTTTATCCTGAACGGGTATTCATACTTGCATAAATGTAAAAGACTGCAATGTCCAGTTACCCACCAAATTACTACTTGTCCAATACCAACTCTGCAGTAGAAAAAAGATAAGCGTTCTGAAATGACCAACAGACATCGACGATCAGTTTCTCGGTAGTAACGAGGTTTTGGTTGCTTCAGTATCTAAGTTTCTGACATCAGTTAACCTGAACAGTGCTATAAGCCTGGCGAATTGTTCATTGCCGGTTAATTTATACATATAATAATTCAACCTCGTGAACACCGGGGTGTCAACCGACATTCGTATCCGTTCCGAATGTAATCAACGGGATTACATGCGAGTTGCTCAAATCAAGTCAAAAATATGCACGAAGGAACCAAATTTTGCAACCTGTTCATGTATGGGATAACGTAACTGATCCCATTTCATGTATCAATAGATGACGTTGGGGTCCAAGATATCTTCTGTGTCTAGTTTTGATGATCAGAAACATTACCAATTCAAACTGTTCAACTGACGAAATCTTAAATAGATCTTTCTCTAGGACATAAATCACTTTCTCGGTAATCTATTCGTTAGCATTTCAAAATACAAAGACCCAGCTCGAGATGTCACTGCAGTTTGCCATCTGATATTAACCCATTGTGGTGACGTCAGCCTATACATTCACCATGGAGCCTTTTTTCTAGAATTAACGCTTCTTAAATCTGTCGCTGAAGTTGGATTACCATCTTAGGTTCTATTGTTTCCTTTGTGTGCCTAATTTCATTACGCTTGAATTGACTAATTAACTGATTTTTGTTCACTAATTGAATTGTTTTAAAAACTAACCTTTAATTTTTGTGATTTCTATATTCCTTCACTGGGATTCGAACCCGTCTATGAATTTTGATACGTGTTACTGACATCAACATATCGACGAAACCTCTGGGTTAACAATCCGTTACGATTTAAATGTCTATTTTATATATATAAATGAATATATGATATACATCGGTACAACAGACACACATGGCTTCTACCTTTATATATACATAACAGGCAAACTAAGAGTATGAATTGGTAGCCACGAGGTTTCATGGTTAAGATAAATGAGTTTAAGGTACGGACTTTTATTTTTAGGTTCGAATCTCTGAATTCTCTTTGTTGTCCCTATTCTCTACTTTTCTAGTGTTTGTTCTTGTTTTGTATGTTATTGCGGATAATTTGTGTAATAAAAGCGAGTTTGGTCGTTTATTTTTGGATTATTGTTGGCTATTCTACATGTTTGAAGCAAAAATGATTACATTCTCATGAGTTGTCTATTTTGTTTTATAAATTATAATAATTATAATATGATTTCATCTGTTTTCCTACATAATTTTACAGCTGTTAATTCGTAAATTCCTATGCTAGAAAATCGTGATGTGCCTAGAATTAGGCTATTTGTTAGAAATTTCGGAAACATACTTATTATATGCACTATAGTATATATGTTCTTTGTCGGGTTGTATTTGCTTTGACACATTCTCCATTACCATTTTCAATTTTAATAGAAATAAGTTCGAATATATCTTATTCTGTAAAGACAGACAATATTCAGATGCTTGATAGTATGAAGATCTTTAAGGACAGACGTGTTGTGTTATAATAGATTTGTATCTTTGTTTTAACCATTTAATTGTGATATTCAATTTATTGTAATGAATCGTTTGACACAATTACATGGTTATTTAAACTCACTTACAATACCTTCTAATTAGGAATAGGCGTTAATTTTTAAAAGACATTAACACAATAATTTAAGTTCTAGATACAATGGATCTATATCACATAAGTAGTTCGCCTTCGGAGTGTAAACTAAAAGGCATTAATTCTCTGTTATTTGGTGACAATATGCAAATCTACTTGAGATAATTTGCAATAAAACATTGCCGTTGCATGGATTTATATCATTGCTTGCATTGTGTAAGTAGGCATTGAGTTGAAGGTCCATTTTGCTTTTATCTATTTAACACATTCATCGTTTCGATTTTCAGCGAGTTTCAAAAATGATATCACAACTAATTTCCAGATTCGATACACAAAACTGTGATTAAAGAGGATGCAGTCATGAAGGTCATTTGATTCCTTAACTCCAATGTAAGCCCTATGATCCCCTTTCTTTATCTTCTTTTCTGATTTTTTGAATAATGTCTAATATTTCGAAGAACCAAAAATATTGATATAGTAAATAGCTGAAAAAATAACCATCAATTAGTTATTATCCGTTAATACTGAAACAATCAGTAAATACATTTAAAAACTAAATTGAAAACTAATTACAGTTATTTACTGAATTGTTTAGTAATTAGGTCTATTAATTTTTTCATCTTTTTTCTGTAACATATATATTGAATGCATGTCTTATAACTAGGACCAAACAGAAATAAATAATAATGATCACAAGTACATGTTATATTACACATTACTGATGTAAAACCGTTCAAGGTCGTAAACCCATGCACGATAATATTAAATCGTTTAAGGATGTTCAACGTTCAGATAGAAATCATGCGTTGTTTATATGATCTAATTAAAATTCAATCAGATTTTTAAGTAGGACGTACCCTATAGAGATAGCAAGGTAGAACGTATCTATACTAGTTTTCAGTGTATTTCAGATTAACGATAAAAACCAAAAATAGGCAGTCCTTTATCAGTGAGATATGGGAAGAGGGTTGCACTGCATATTATTTCGGTCAATTGCGTCACGCAGTCATTATACATTTGTTCTCGATAACGAGTGAAATAAATATCAGGTTGAGACGTAATTTGAAGTATTTGACTGCGAGAGACGAATGATTAAAAATGAAATAATAATAATATTAAGAATAATTACGACGAACATGTGTGTTCGTCCTGAACATCCATGACATAGTTGTCGTTGAACGTAACACAAACACATATAGATCAATGAATAAAACTCTGGTACCCAGATTTCATGTAAATGAAATAATTAACAGACTAGAGTAAGAAAGCAGCAAAATATAACAATGTCTTTGTTAAAGGTTTTATACCTGATCAATTGAAAAGCAAAAATATGAGGAAAAAAACATATAATCAAACACAGAATATAATGCAAAGCAAAGCTAAGCTAACTTCTGTTTAAATCAACACAGGAATAATTTAATACACGGCCGACTTTGTATGTCGCTTAATCTATATTGTCTTTGTATGTCGCTTAATCTATATTTGTCGCTTAATCTATATTGAGTATGAGGCTATATGGGCGATTGGTCTGGTAATTGGGTTGGTTATACGTCTGTTAAGAGTAAAACGCACAATTCAATGTTAAACTCTATTAAATATGCAGATTTTTGACATATTATAAGAACCAAATAAAAAAAAAGTGTCTGACAAAATGATATCTATCATAAAACATTTTCTACCTATGAAAACATTTCATAGTCTGCGCAGTTTTCAGTAAAACTAAAAGGCATCGCGCAAGTATGAAGTATTTATGCTCAAACGCATAGCCATTTTTTTTTAATAAAAGGCGAAACAAAATATTTTAGATATCATTTAAAGGACATAAAATAGTACTTTGGTTCTAAAAAATAAATTGACATAAGTAAATATTTCATAATTGTAATATAACGTAAATAATACCACGTTTTAGTGCTAATTATGGGAATAAAGTATGTTAATGGGTTGGACAATTGAAATTGTGTCAGTTAAGAGTTATTCAAATACGACAATAGATTTGCTTCCTTTATATTTTCCAATTGAAAAAGTTAACAATGAGATGATCTTGAGTAAAAACGATGACAATACGGCGCAACAGTGTCATTCTAGTAAGAGCATTTTGATTTTGTCTTTCTTTGCATTTTATTGAAGGTTGTGTCACTTCAATACAGCGTGATATTGATTAGCCGCTGGAATATGCATGAATTCATTATTAACGTTTTCAATCAGCCTTATTTTTTGTGTCTGTTCAAAATAGCACGTTCTTTAATCAGACTGAATGTGTCTGTCTAATACAACACAGGGTACGTATAACTTGTTGTCGTTCTCATATGCACATGCTTTTTCACTGGACGTTAAACCCTTATTCGTCAGCATCATTCAATTGGTTTTTTTTCTATTACTTAATCATATGTTGTTTACAAATAATTCTAAGGAAGTAAATGGAAAGGAGTGAATGCATCTACATTTGGTTATCTTAAGTTTTAAATCATTTTATTCCGTTTAGTTCCGGAGGACAGTACAGAGGAGAACTGCAGTTGTCCGTATGTAAACTTTTAGCATTTGTCACAAATATGAGTACATCGCAATCCGTTACTGTTTTAACACCCAGGGGTGTTTTATGTTTGTTTTCTGAAACCAATATTATTTTTTCTCTCTTTTTTAGCAATGCATCACTCTCTACTGTTCTTATCTATTATTCTATATTCTGCATCTCCATCGATATTCTCGTATATACCATGTGTTTCCGGATTGGGGATGTTGTTTATTTCTGTATTCTTTAAATTGTTATTTCACTTTTCTCTACAATTTATTAATCTTACTCATTATTCATTCTTTCTTTATTCTTTATACTTTAGCATCCCAAAATATTTTACTTACTGATGTTTAGTTACATTACGAAGTTTATCTCTAATTTATATCCTGGTTACCAATGTAGATGACAAGTTGGTGTTATTCATGACAATTAAACAGAATCCACATGATACATGCGACCATTTAGGATGAAATTATTATAATTTTTATATTAATCCTTTTGAAACCATTTTTATCCATTTTCAATTTCCATTGTCTAAATTGTTCATTGTTCATGTGTTGTTTCCGTATATTTCAGCCGCTCGTCTTGAGCCTAATAGTATATCCATTTGAACCGATAACACCCCATATAGTAATAAAATTATACTTTATTGCCATGCATAACTCTTAGCAGACCAATTAACAGGCCGGGTTTTATACATCAGACCCAGTAACAGACCAGGTTTTAAATAAAGATAGATTTATGTCACCAAAATACAGATTTTCGTGTAGATTTTTCACTCAATGATATCAATATGGTTAACAAACATAATACCTGTCTTTTTTCGATGTTCAAAAATATTGCATGCAAGTAAATTCAACCAACGTGTTATTTTGTGTGTGTAAAATGTGTATAAATTTATTAATGAGTAACCCGCCTTTTCATTTTATAGATCGTACATCGAAGCTAGACAATAAATTAGTACACCACTGGATTCAGTACATTAAATTGTTTTGTTAAACCTGAATAATTTTTATGATAAAATTATATTTAAAAAGTTATACAATGAAACATGCTGAACTTTCAATGATTTTCTCGATAACACCTGATAAACAGACTTTAGCCAACCCGATTAACAGACCAACAGCCGATATAGCCGCATACTCAATATATATTAACCGACCAATCTCTCGGTTAGCCGAGTTTAGGCCGTGTAATATTTGACGAAAATTGATTTAAAATAATCTGCGCTTATGGAACTGTTTTATCTTAGACTTGTTTGCTATAGATTTTAATTCAAGCTTTCCATTTCATAATGGTCTGTTTTATAATAAAAATACATTATTTTATCTTAAATAAGTTGAATTGTACGAAAACGGGAGTAGGTCTCATTTGTGGTCTACCAAATCATGGTGTCAACAATATGAAGTGTAGAAGTGATAAAAATAAAAACACGACACAATGACCTGTTCCGGTAAAAAAAAGCATTCTGTTATATAATGTCAGCGCAAAACCAGTTATACCTACATTGAATTGTGTCTGTTTATTTTGTTCACAACTCGTTGTCAATATAATGAAATTTGATACGACTGTCATACACGTGGTACGTTTAGTCAGCTCTAAAACCAGGTTTATCTCACCATTTTTTACGTAAGTTAATGCCTGAGCCAAGTAAGGAATATGACAGCTGTTAACCATTGATTTGATGTTTTTGAACTTTTGATTTTGTAACTTGATAAGCGACTTTCCGTTTTTTTTTTGTGATTTTAGTTTTTTGATTAATTACAGTTGAATATGAATATCATTTTTTATTAAAAGAAAAGGAAATAGATCAAAGGCATACAACTCCATGGATAAGGTATGTTAGTATTACATAAGATGTTTGAAAACTAATGGTGAAAATCAAAAGAAAACGTACTAGAAAACAAATAAAGCAAAATAAACAAATAACTAGTATTCTGCAACAATAATATTGTTTTAATTCCGATATATCGACTGCCCTACAAGTACTAGAAGTGCGGAACAAATGTACATAAAATATATATCAGATAGGCTACATTTACAATTCACAACATTGTTAAAGTGCCACATAAGAGACTCTCCAACAAAAATACGGCATATAAAATAATTTAAAACTCGGTTTTAAAAAAGACAACAGGAAGAATCAAGAAAATGATGAATCATAAGATTTGAAGGAGGTTACTTCTGGACTATATCAGGTATTATACTCCCTTTTTAGTGTATTTTACATTTAAAACTTGCCAGATTGATTTAAATCATCAGATGCTTACTGATTAGCTAATGATACTTAATCATTTAGATTCATAGGAGGCAACCGTGGTGCATTGTTAAATGACAAGACAAGTTCGAAAACTGTATTGACACATGGCTTTTAAAATTGCACCCATGAAAATATTAAAACATTTATAGGCAGACATTCTAGAGACGAAAGAAAATTACACTCAACTAGGTCTAAAATAGAAGATAAAAAGACGAGAAGGAAATTACTGTGTTCGGAAATTGAAAAACATGTCTACGAAAAAGTAGATGAAGATAATCAATGTTATTTTGTGTTTTGTTTTTCGCACACAGAGATCTTGTAAGAATATACAATTGAGTAATGCTGTCCACTATACACAATTTAGTGAGAACACATCCAAACCAAGTTAGTTTAATCTGAATCCCTTCTAAAGAAATACTATATACATATAAATATCAGATATGAAATGCACAGAGAGAGCAGTACGACATATGTCAGCTTACAAATACTTTAGTTACAAAGAAAATCTGAAGAGAATTAAATTACCAGCACTGTATTTAACATGTTTAAAGAATGAGAGGGGATAATAAAGATAAATATTATATATAAGATATAGAATGGCAAATATGAATCAGAAACAAGTACCAATGTATCTTTCTCACATTAGTGGGGGAAACAAACCCAGACGTCTTGAATGAATATATATTCAAATCATTCACTGAATATTTAAAATGAGTGATGAAATATAGCTTTGCTGTAGGAATTGCATTATACGCAACATGATAATATTATAATGGCCAAGTCAATAAAGGCCTCAACACAATGGCCAAACATAGGGCAAATGAGAAAACAATCTACCTTTTTCATTATTTAGCTAAATAACTGGAAGCAGTAAAAAGAAAAATGGAGAAAATAGCACCTAATCAGTCTTGCGTAGAGGAACATTAACTAAAAATGTATCACTTAAGAGGTAAGTAATTTACGCTTTACTACTTTAAGTCTAATCTCAATATCATGTATACACCGTGTACAGAGGGACAAATAATATTGATGCATATAACTTTTTTTTTTAAAAGTAATTAATCTCATAACCACGATTGCTTTTCTTTTTTAATAATTTCTGCTATTTTCTCATTGGTCACCTTAATCTCGTCACTGTTACAAGGGATAAGATGGAAGATGACAACACATATAGATGATCGTTCAACATACACTATTTGATTTAACTGATGTGTTACGCTTACATAAATATGTGTAACAAAATGATATGTAAGTAATTATGATTCATTGCTGTTGAAATACAGATAATTGAGACCGGAAGCCTCATTCAACTACTGAATCGATATACACGTACCCAGTCACGTCCACTCTGTATTTTTTGTTAGATGTGTTTCTATTTTTATCCTTCAGAGGAGTTAAGTCTTTTCAAAATGATTTATATAGTTCGTTCTTATGTAGGACTGTTATACCACTGCACCTGATTCGGGCCGTAGGGGGGGGGGGGGGGGGCGGATCCCGCGAGCATCTTTAACCCCGCCACTTTCTTTATGTATGTGCCTGTCCCAAATCAGGAGCATGTAGTTCAATGGTTGTCGTTTGTTGAGGTGTTACATATTTGCTTTTCTTTCTATTTTTTTGTACCTACATAAGGCCGTTTGTTTTCTCCTTTGAATTGTTTTACATTTGTCATTTCGGGGCCTTTATAGCCGACTATGCGTTATTAGCTTTGCTCATTGTTGAAGCCGTAGTTGATTAATAATAGTTAATGTCTGTGTCAATCGGTCTCTTCACTACAAAAGTCTAAAAGTCTGAAAAGACCAGTTTTTGTCTTAATTTGCATGAACTTTTACTCGACATTCTCCAAAAGTATGACTTGTGTCTTATTTTTTCTTGAAAAATTCTCATTTATATTAAATTTGTATTAAATTTACTCGACATATTCTTGACATTCTGAATATTGTCTTAAAATTTCTTGACAAATTCTTGACATTTGAATACTGTCTTGAAATTTCTCGACATATTCTTGACATTCTTATTTTTTACCAGTATGGCTTGACATATTCTGAACATTTTGAATTGTGTCTAAAATTTACTTGACAGTTCTGAGCTATACAAATCATGACCAATATACATGATATAACTTTAACTTTATTTCTCTTTATATGATATACTGTTGTTTCAAGTTACACTTCTTACAACAAAAATAAATGTTAGGCATGTAAAATAATTGAAAATTTGGATATATAAATACTTTTACAAATGCAAATATGGCTATGAAATCTAAAGTATGAAATAATTTAAATGTGGGTTTTTAAATTATTACAAATTTTGATTCTTAAATCTTATATAAATGAAATGATTAAAACCAATCATACTGTAGACAATGTTTATATGGTAAATAATTATTGTACCAAAATGTGGTTTATTTAAATAGCAAATCATGATGATATACAAATCATTCATTTAATAAAAGAACAATTTGTGTAATGTCACCTGTTGGAATACACATGGACAGGATGTTCCCCATACAATTAAGGTATTCCACACCCCAGAGTACACACAACTGTCAAATAGAAATAACTGATTAACCTGTAATCAGCCATACAACTTATCAGTTGACCGACCATACCAGTACAATTTAAAAAGTTTGTTGATAGATGAAAATGAAAATCATCATTTTGATGATGAAAAATTGAATTAAAATGAAATTTCTTCATCAACATTATGAAGTTAATTATTTTAACATAAAAACAATTGAATAATTCCCAAAGATTAAAAATAAATTATTATCTACTGCAGGAATAATAAATCTGTTCACATTTCAGGCGAAATTTATACTGTTGAGATAGTGTCCAGACATATTTAAGACTGTCAAGAATGTGTCCAGACATATTCAGACATTATTTAGAATGTCAAGAATATGTCAAGACATATTCAGACATTATTAAGAATGTCAAGAATATGTCAAGACATATCGAGACAAATTTAAGACAGTCAAGAATTGGTCGAGACTAATCTAGACTCTTATCAGATGAAACATGAAGTGTCGAGAAATTTTAAGACAATGTTCATACTGTCAAGACACTTGTCAAGAAAAATCAAGAACCTTATTAGACAAATTCATACTATGTCAAGAATTTTTGAAAATTATTCAGGCAAATTAAGAATGTCGAGTAAAAATTCATGCTAATTCAGACAAAAACTGGTCTTTTCAGACTTTTTGACTTTTGTAGTGCTTGTGCACAGTTGTTTCATTGGAAATCATACCACATCTTCTTTTTATATAGATTATGCTGTGAGTTTTCTCATGTTAATCGTTTTATATTTTCATGTCAGGGCCTTTTGTTACCGACGATATGGTATGGGGTTTTCTCATTGTTGAAGGCCGTAATTTGCCATTTATTTAATTACATACTGTTACATTGATAGATTGTTGTTTCATTTGTAATCATATCTCATCTCTTTATTTCCATATCAACGTCATTTTCTGTTGAATATTGGCAAAACATAACCTTCTGAATATCATTTATTCTTTTATAACACGTTTGCTAAGAATTTTAGAATTAGATGCTGTTGAAAGAGATTTCGAACATTGCTTCAAGAATTTGAGGAGACTAAAATGAGTACAACTTATTTTACTTTTTGAAAATGAGTTCAGTAAAGGTTGGTTCGTTATCTGTTGGTTTCTAAAGGAGTAGGTCCGGTAAGGGCCGATTTTGGTCTCAAATTTAAGGTTCATCTGACGAAAGATTTTGGACAGTTTTTAAACACCTAAGTGTCTATTTCAGTTGATTCAATTAGTTTATGTGAAAGATTTAACTGATTTACTCACAAGAAAAAGGCCCGATTCAAGCTTAAATATGACAAATCTATCAAATATGCCAAAAAATGTCACTTTTCAGATGGTTTTTGTCAAAAATGAAAGTGGCCACATCCGTGTTCATCCTTTTTAACCTTTTTATATGTTATGTTTTATCATCAAATACAACTTACATTTCAATATTATGAATGAACACGAATGCGGCCACTTTCATTTAAGACAGAAACCATCTAACATTTTACTAAAATGCTTAAATTGTGAAGATTTCAGTAATTTGGCATGGCTTAATAATGCTAGCACCCAATATATGTGCACTGTATTGTCAAAAAACAGCCCATATTTATGTAGAAGATTCATTCGTTTTCCAATAAATAACTAAAAATTTACATTTTAACAATTTCGTAAAACTGCTATATTTTGGGGCCAAAAATGGGTCTTACTGGACCTACTCCTTTAGATTATATTGGAGACCTTAACTTAAAGTCCAATGTAAGTGCACTATCACTACCAGTATACATATGACTGTTTTTTTCTTTTCATTTGCTTATTCTTGAACATAACTATAGTACTAGTGTTCTTACAGACTATTAAAGTACCTGCGTTAACTATCTTAAGATCTAAAACATAATGCATATGATCAATATAATGTTTTTAATGGAAGGTGGACGCTGTTTGGTATTTTACTAAATGGTGACCATTTCAGCCTCACCACACCTGGATGTTGAAATTGTCTACAGGCCTTAATGTCCATAAAGTGTCCACAAATATAACTCCTTAGACATATATATCATATTAAGTCATTAGTAATAAGGTATATAAGGGAGTCCAGTGTTTGAAACGATGTAATCTATTTAATGATAGATATCATTTCAAAATGTTGCACAAGTTAGTATTTGAATTTTTAATAGATTGCTGTTAACAGTCAACATTGATTCTTATCCTTAATTGTAAAATATCAAATTGTTTTTATTATTATGCATCTCCATTGATTTGAAGAATTAATAAATTGTAAAGCAAATTCTTAAAAATGTTATGTTCATTTATAAAGAGACAGCAACATAATGCTTTCTGATGTTCTTCATCTTATAATGACTGTAAGGACTTAGGTTCTATCATGAGTAAAACTCTCTTATCAATATATCAAGTGCATGAATGTAACATGACTACTAGTTCAGTTCAGTGCTTTATATTGTTTTTTAAAGATGTTCTCCAATATATTCTCGTCAATTTACTTAATCCAATAGATACAACTGACAACTTTCGAGTTATGTTCTTCACCGGGTAATATGGTCAATTATGAACACCTTTATGACGTCATTAACTATACATAAGTGAGTTTTGTTTAGAGTCGGTCAATCATACAAACATAAGCTCTAATGATCTTTTCATCGACATAAAAGAAAATGTCGAGATTGACTTAAGAGATAGAGGGGACTGCCTGTATCCTTGCACTTTAAAATTTATCAAGCGTCTTTTTACTTGATCGCAATTTTGCAGGATTCACTAGAAATAATCTTTGTTCCATCGATCTTTAATCACATTTTCCTCATGACATCAGTGATGATTATCATTATAATAATTCTGTTTTTCCCGTATGCAACGACCTTGGAAGCCGTCTATTGGAAACAAACTCATTTCATTGCAAATTAGTTACATCTGCAGATACCAATGGAAAAGGCCTCATTTCATTTAACGATTTTTTCTATTTTCCACTGCTAATATCATTAATATACCTCCTGTATATATCTGTATAATGTGTCGAATAACCTTGGTATTGTTGGAGTCATAGCTACCAGTACCCACTTGGTGATACCCGTTGAGGGGTCAGTGAACAATACCTACATGTATCCTACCTAAACTCATTAAATTATGATACATTCATTTATAGAACGTAATTTAAGATAAATATCATTTACATAATTGATGCACATCTGCATTGTCGTAGTTCATATCATGAAAAAGATGAGTCAATCTAGTAGAAGTAGTAAATCCTTCTTGCTTTTTAACTTTATAGAAGTAGCACTATCGACCTTTTAAATCACGAATATATCAATTACAATTAAGAAAACAGGCAGTTTTAATAGTAATTGTCACATCACAGGTAGTTGTGGCATCATGGAAAGAGCTTCTCTACAATTGTTGATATGAAACATTCATAATTATGGTCGATTTGTATCAGCATTGGTTTTAACCCTCAAAGATATGGGAAAACAGACAATATGAATATCGCCATCATGTATAATATTATACATTTAGTAAATATATGTGCTCAATTTACCCGAAAGTTTGTGTAGCAATTTGTTATCATTTTGTGGACAAAAATGAAATGTATGCTTTCAAAATTAAATTCACATTGAAAATTTGTTATATTTGAAATACTCTAGATCTGTTGTTTACTCATGTTAGTTTTGCACACGTGTATCGATCTCTTTGACAAAAGATAATTCTTTAGTTATTGAATTCAAAGACCAATAAGATATCTTGCCACTATACACCCTTTATTAAAGAACGTGCTTCTTAATTGGCATATGCCTTGCTTTGAAACTTACTCCTCATAAATAGCTTGAACTTCTAGGTATATTAATACAAGTTTATAGGTAATGTTACTATACTTGAGTATTTTCTGTCATTTCTTGTTTATATTTTAGGACTTTTAATCAGAGCAGCCGCTAATATTTCTTCCTGAGAACCAAATCTTGGTAAGTTTTGTTTATTTCACATGAACTTTTGAAGAGATTCATCCAAGGTTGATGTACGATCCAGGTATAATTGACATCGACGATGTTGCATTATTTCACCCTTTGCATTTGCGATTTGCAAGGGAGCACTAATTGAAAAAGATTCAATTGATAATCGAAGAAAAAGAAATGCAGAAAATATTTATATATATAAGCCGATCAAGTCTAGTAATTATGACTTAATTAAGATAGAAAACGTAAGTGAATACGTTGTCGAATGGAAGTGAAATCCTCCGATAAACATGAAATCATTTAAAATGTTGTAATATTGTAATGTAATATCAATTTACTTTTCTTAGATATTCTGCCTGGATACATATCAACTAATATATCAGGGATACTTAGTGCAATGATGTACACTAAGTAAATTGTTAACAGCAATAGTGTGCAATAAAATATGTTATTCACGTTAAAAGAAAAGAAAAAAAAGGAAACGTACGTAAATTCTGACAACGATTAAACCTCAGTTAACGAAATTTAAAGATAGTACATACACATTCTGCACTCTTAAAAGCCAGTTAGTTATAACTAAAGGTAGAACAAAACAGTACTGGTACGTAGAACAAAAGAAAGAATATAGCTATATAGAAATATGGGACCAATTGCAAGGTGCCTGGTAATTAAGATTTACAATCGAATGGATGGAGAAGATACCTAAGGGACTTTCAAACTCAAAATAACGTTAAAACAAAAACCCGTTAAAGGGGCTTCTTCTAAACTGGTCATCAGTCCTGTCAATGGACTTCATATACACTTAATTTCAATAAGAAATAAAAAAAATACTGGAACTGATGTAACCTGATTGTAACTGTTAAAAATAATATATACCAATTACAGAGAGTACTCTTCAATGTCTGGCCATCAGTGTTGTTACAAAAACATTAACATAATGGACTCCAGTGTACCTAGAAGTTCGTACTGTGAATAGAGCCTATAACATTATGAGACCCATTTACCCTGGTCATATGTGCTTTAAATTTGATATAAAATAACGTAATGAGTAGTGTTATCAATATAACATACACATTTGAACCCCAACTATCTTGGTCATAATAGCTGTACATAAGATATACGAATATTCTGGCCATTTATAGCTTGCTGTAAGGAAAAAAAGCCTGCTTTCAGTGTTATAAATAAAACATAAAAAATACGGAAACAAATCGGTCCTATTCATCAGTGCTTTGAATCAATCAAAAAGATACTAAATCCAGTATATCATTGTTACTATTGCTGCAAATAAAACAAACATACTTAACCCCATGTACCCTGACTTGTCAATGCTATAAATACAATATAAATATATTGGTACCTGGTCACCAGTGCTTTAAAAGGAAACATGTATACTTAGTTTAATCATATGTGGCTATCAGTGCTGTAGTCAAAACTGAAATATACTGGAAAAATTTAAGCCTGGTCATAATTGTTGTACATGTAAATAAAGCATACAAAAATTAACCTTATCCATCTGAAATTCAATGTTGTAAATTTCACATAAAACTTCTGTACCCCTCAAGACTGTATACGTAGTAATTGGTGATTTTTGTTTGCGTAAAAGTCCATTGGCAAATACTTCATGGATGCTTAGGACGACAATCGCCTTGATAAATAATTTCTTAATTTACAGTAACGAAAAAACATAGAAAATACAACACCCTAGCTAGCGTGGTCATCAGTGTTGAAAATAGAACATACAAATAATGGACATCATTTAGTCTGGTCATAAGTACATCAAATACAACTTCAAATTGCAAAACTCGATTAACACTGTAGACAAGTCGTCAGTGCTATGAATAACATAAAAATGTCTTATCTCAATATACCATTTGTATCAGTGATATTAATAAAACATTGAAATACATACAGAAAACAATTAAGCCAATTCATTAGTACTTTAGATAAAACATGAAAATTATGGACCAATTTAGATTGGTTATACTTGCTGTAAATAAAATGTTAAAGACTGGACCACATATAGCTTAGTCGCTATTGTAGTAAAGAACACACGTAAGCCTTAATTTATCTAATCTTGTCAGTACTGATGTAACAAACCTATATAGCAACATAACATACACGGTACCAAATTGTCTGTACAAAAAAAAAAAAAAATAAAAACCGGTGTAGAAAGATAGGTACTTTTTTTTATGTTATATGTTACTATATAGGTATCGAACACTTGCCATGCCTACCGTAGTTTGTGTAAATCAATTTACTCGAAATTTGACTAAGTTGTTGGTATTGATAACATAAAGTAACCTTTTATTTTGGCATGGTTTTAATCCGTCATTCCCTACTATCTTAATTTCATTTCTCAGATAAAAGATGTTTTTCACACTATGATTTTACGAGATTATTCGTATCAACTGATATTATAGATTGTTATGTTGTCGTGCTGTTGCACCACTGTCCAATGTTAAAGGAGGCTTGGGCATCCGCAAATATGTTTAAACCCCGCCTCATTCTGGTTGTATTTGTCGCTGGTCAGGAGCCAGTTATTCAACGGTTTTCATATCCGGGCCTTCTATCAATTATTGTATGGAATAGACTTGCTCATTTTCAAAGAACGTATGGTAAACTAAAGTTTTATATAAGATATTTCTGTTGGAATGTTGTTTCATTTGCAATCATACCACAACTTCTTAGTTTCATATCGAAACTGATTTACCCAAACTTAACATTTCTTTGGCGGAATGGTAATAAAGGGAACTTCAGTTTGAAATGCTTATTTTCTGGTTTGCCATTCAAGAGAAGCGGTACTTTGACTGTCACATTTAAATTCATTTTACATACGAGGCTTTATAGTCAGCATATTTGTGTTGACATGCAATATCAATGAATGCTATTTTTTTTCTGTATTTTTGTTTGTTAAATAATGATAAATTAATCGAAATTTTTTCGTTCCCCAAGGTATATATTGCTTTTGCCTTATTTTGTTTATTTTTTCATGGAATTTACGATTTTTAATGCTTTTCAGAATTATATTTACAAAAAATCGCATGCCTTGATGCGTGTATATCTACTCACGACTGAATACATTTGTTCCAAATACAGGAGATGTGTGGTGTATGTAACCGAGACAGCGACCGAACGACTTAAAAAACTCGTCTTTAAAAATCGTCAGCTGACTATTTAATATATCAAACTCGAAATGATGTTATACACACCTGATAATGCAATAATAGAAATACAAATATAACTTTTTTGTAGATGCTAGACTAAAAACGTCCATATCCTTTATAAACATAATAAACACAACTATAAGGATTAGTTGGGATATATAGATAGAGTCATTCTTGGTCTTAGAATAGAAAATAGGTGAAGGAAAACCAAGGTCCAGTTTTAGACAAAGAAAATAGACATGAAAACAGTTTTGGAGAAATATTCCAAATTTGCACAGAATGTTTGGAAATGCATAAAATCAAGAAATAAAAATGAAAGATTTTTATTATGCTATGACGTCATAGTTGCCACACAATATAAACTTATATTCATGAAGACAAAGAAAACTGCTTACTTTATGCAGTTTTACTTCCGTTCTGGAAAAAGTCTTGTGCAGGCAAGAAACAACAAAATCAACAGAAGCTCCATCATTGTCATATTCTAACTAAATATAAAGTTGTGTATTGGGTTTGCACATACTTTTCCAATTTAATATATACTAACAAGTTGATATGAAACCATAAAAAGCAAGAAAATTCACAAGATGTACACATTGTGTTCATTGTTTGTTGTCTAAATACATGTAGTAAATCATTAAATGTGAAATTTGTTTTTATTTTCTGAACATCTTTTTACAAAGTGTAGTTTGGACAAAGTAAAGAATATGACTGGTAACTTTTTTAATTTGCATTAATATCTGGATCAAATAACATAAAATAAATAAGGGTCTTATTTTCCTTACTCCTTTTAATTTCTTATTCTTGTGATAAAATCAGGTTTGAATGTTCGTCACGTATATAAAGTGTGTTCAGTGCATAAACAATATTAGGTCATTGTCAGAAAAATATAAACTTTTTTGTATGAGGCTGAGAAACTGGGGAGGGTGATGTTCTACAGACCCCTTCCCAAATTTTGTGCCGAGTAAAAAAAAAGTTTGTATTTTTATGACATTGACCTAATATTGTTTTTATACTTCAACTTGAATACATCGATAGCTATTTAAATTAAAACACAAATTTCAAACTTATCTTCATCCCATGATGAACCCCTGACTGAGAAAAAAGTGCTCATGATGAAATTGACATAACTGTTTAGTGTCTTCATATATCAGCTGTATTTGTACGAGGCTAAGAAACTGGTGTAATGCGAGCTTTACCGAGCTATTACTCTTGTTTCGAGCCCAGTGCAAATACAGCTGATATTTAAAGACACTAGACAGTTATTGTTTTTATCTTGCAATTAATCATGTTAATTCTGTATATTGTTTGTGCTTTGAAACACACAAAAACGCACTTTTTTGCATTTATGTTCGATTTAAAATCCCTTGAGGCCCGCGTAGTAATATAAAAATCACACATTAAGCTGAAGATGGGTTCGCAAAAAAACTAATCTCGAATGGTCAACAACAATACATTGCTCATGGTGAATAATTATCTATTTTAACATATCAACTAATTTCAAAAGTAAAAAAAAAATATTGTCTAATTTGAATCAGAAGTGTACGAATTGTGCTACGCTTCAGAATTTTGAACTGAACTTGACATTCACTTAACTTGCATGCTGAAATTGACATGGTTGAATTTTTTACACATTCTTATCGCTCTAACGATATGCTTGAAAACAAACAGAGAACGAATAGAAGTAATCGTGAATTCGCATAAGGTCAAACAATACATCATTAGAATGCGACTGCAATATACATTTTGAGGTCACGCAGGTGTATACAACACTCGTCAACAGCAATACACATTCGTATTCTGGCATCGGGCGGAGCTTTAGAGCGATATCTGTAGAGTATACAGGTACAAGATAGCGATATATGTAGTGCTGTACAAATGTATCTGTAAAGCAAGATACACAATTGCAGGATAAATTGCGCGTCTTGCGTACTAAATTATAATCCTGGTACCTTTGGTAACTATTTGCCAAAAATATATTGCTGTGTTACTATATTTAGGAAATAAACACAACTGGTTGCAGTTTAAATAAGTATACTTTACATCTGAAGTCACGAACACAGTTGGTTGGAATATTTGCGTATACATAAAATGACAATATTAAAAAAATATATATATATTTTCGTATTTAGGCTCAGGTGGTTTTATAATTCCTGACTTGAATTAAGTCTTAATCCAAGAAATACTTTGAAACCAGATAATTATAATTTCCAATGGTTCGATAGTATAGTGGGAAGTTATTGTAATAACGGTACTAGTGAATACTATTGATACGGGTACTTCTTATGTACACGTATATATACATATCACGTGATACTGAAATTTAGCGGGAATATTTTCCCTTGTTGGTCACTTCTAGCCAAGCATCAGACTAGACAACAGTGAAATAAATTTCATTTTCTATTGAATTGTTATTTTAATTTGTATTTATGTAGGGATTAAATATCTAACTAAAAAGTACATTTGTAACTTGATTTATTACTTATTCCATACAGTATATTTAATCCAGTTATATATACAGCCCAAGTGTAACTCGAGACGGTCTTCCGCGCATTTGGGTTTGGACACAGGTATCCCACATTTTTCCACTTTATTTATAATGTAGTCTTTTGACTGCAGTTTAAATGGAGTTTGAACCGAGGTAACTCGTTTTTGTTTACTTTTCCTGGCCGGCGGGATCGCTGAAGACAGAGCCCATATTTTTTAACACAATTTACTAGTTTTTCTATTAAATTCTTTAATGAAAGTTTATTTATCGTGCATTGATACTTATGATTCATGTATATTGTGTATATCAATTATATTTATATTAATAAAATATGGGGTCCACCATGGCCAGTATTGCTGGGCTATCGGCTATAAATAGTATTTAGTATTTATTAATATACCTAGCAATAGTAATTAGTAAAGTTGATACATCAATATTAATTTTTCTGAGTTAATGTAATGTTCAAATATCTCAATGTACAAATGTATTGCAATCATTGATTTAATATCCCTTTTTACAGGACATGGATAAGAAATCTTTGAATGAGGTAAGTACAACAACACTTTTGTCCATTTTGACCATTATTGACCAACCACTACAGTAAAACTTAAATCTTTATTTGGTTTTATCTTTCTACTCGAGTTTCTAGTTAACTCAAAATGCATATCACTATCGCTGCGAAATCTCTCCATATGTGTATAAAATAACAAATCGCTATACGTTCTATATATCAACAAAACGGCTTCTCAACAACACAAGCAACCATCAGAAAATCAACATAGTCTACTATAAATGATTGGTTTCTTTTCAATCGTCAATGTGACAACTAACAAACAACATTAGTAACTATCTTGAGGGTTAAGAGCTTTGTAATATTTGTGGAAGAAAATAACGTCTTGTTAGTTGAGATGCATTATGGTCGTAAGAAAAAAAAGATACGTAACAATAACGTTACGTTACATTAACAATAGTGTGCGCGAAGGTACGGGAAAGAATTACATAACATAGAGTTCTAAAGTCTCTTGGCCTATATTCACGACATTCTGGGGGCTTCAAAATGCATAAGAAATAAAATTATTTTAAATGATAAATAATCAAAACTATTAAAGTTCTATAAGTAGATCACATTGAAAGTTTTTGTAATTTCACTTTACGTTAACTGCCCATCACAAAAATTCGTTAACAGTTACTATAGTCCTAACGGATATAACTTCACAATTGTTCGTGTGGTAACTAGTCCTCTAGAGGTCCGTACTTTTGCTGCTCGAATAAGTCCATCTCCTCCTTTGATGACATCTTCTATTGTTCCTAATCTTCATAAAAGTCGTGGTGATTCACTTCCTAATTGAACTACATCTCCGATGTTAACTTGTCCAGTATATTTTCCGGAGGCTCGATGATATTCACGTAATCCGGTAAGATATTCATTAGACCAACGTTTTGCGAAATGGTATAATATAAGTCCTCTTCTCTCAAATAGTTTGTTGGCTGTGATCGTATCAAGTTCTTGAATATTCGCGTTGTGTTTTTCGTTGTGCATCTCTGTGGTCGTAATAATCCTTCCGTGTAAAAGATGTGATGGCGTCAAGGGTTCGGGATCTCTTATATCTGAAGATGTATATGTAAGTGGGAGATTGTTTATAATAGTTTCAATCTCAGTGAGTATTGTTGTCAAAGATTGTTCGCTGACGAGTGCTTTACCAAATACTTTCTTTAATGTCATTTTCGTTAAGCCAATTAGACGTCCCAACCATCCGCCATACAACGGCGCTCCTTTCGGAACGAATGTCCAGTTGATATGTAAATTCAGCTGACTTTGAAGTGCATTTGATGCGGCTACAAACGTAGGTGCGTTATCGGAATAAACAGTTTGTGGTGTTCCTGTTCGGCTTGATAAAACGTCTGAACGCTAGGATAAAAGTGTTCAATGACAAATCAGGTACAAGTTCCAAATGTATAGCTCGTATACATGCACATGTGAATGAACATATATTTTCCTTCCGCGGTTGTGTTGATGTATCCTTGATGTGTAGAGGTCCGGCAAAATCTATTCCAGTTGTGCAAAATGGTATGGTGTTTTTAACTCGATCCTTTGGTAGTGGTGGTGGTGCCGGGATGTTATACGGTTTACCAATTATTCTTGGCACTGTATGCATTTACGAATGACACTGTTCCCACATTGTCGGATTGCTGGTATCCAGTATGATTGCCTTATATGTGTTATTGTTTGACCGACTCCTGCATGTAAATTTTCTAGATGTGCGTCCATAATAACAAAATCTGTAAGTTTGTGGTTGTTTGGATATAACATAGGAAACTTTGCGTTTTCTTCTAGAGATGAATTTATATTCTGCCTTTACATCGTATGATTCCATTTTCATCCAAATATAAACGTAACTGTTGTACAAGCGGTAGTGATTTAACTTTCGGATTTAACGAAATATGTTCTAGCTCTTTCACGAACTTGTCTTGCTGTGTATCTTTGATCCATAAATCCATAGCTAATGAAATTTCCTTTTTAGTTAGAATTGTCTTGATCTTCCTGTCACCTTGTGAACTCCTTAGTCGATATGGACGTTTTTTTCTGACAGTTCTTTACGAATTTCATACATATCCAGTCACAGTTAAATTTAATGTATATTAGAATACCTGTTCTTGTCTATGATTTGTGATATTCGCTGCAGTTCACTTGGTATGTTATCGTCACTACTGTGTGTCTGTGGTTCGGTGATATTAGATAGCTGAGTGCTTATTTCCACATGTCCTGTCCACGTAGGCCATTTACGCTCGTCCGTGAACGACTGGGGTCCATTCATCCATATTGTCGAATCTTCAAATTGCGATGCAGTCAATCCACGTGTTTGTAGGTCAACTGGGTATATTTCTGCGGGTACATATTTCCATTCATGAGTTTCAGTTAGTTCTTTAATTTTTTACAAACTTCTTTAACGATTTCGATGAGGTGAGCCAATGTAGAACTATTTGGTTATCGCTCAAAAATACTGCTCTTTTAATTCCTAAGTTATTGATTACATATTTTGAGAGTCGTGCTTCAATCACTGCATCCATTAATTCTTATTTTGGTAGAGTTATTCATTTTAACGTTGCAACACGGTTCTTTGCGATAACAAGCGTCGACTCTGTGCCTTTACTTAAGTAAACGGAAGCTCCGTATGCTTTATGTAGAGTAGAGTCGCTGGTTTTCTCGTCATTGTTTTCAAAATAGTATCTCTGTATTTTATGTTTCGTAGTTATCTGTAAGATGTCATTCTTCACATTCGTTTTCAATTTCTTTCGGTAATGTCTCGTCCCATGCATGTCCTTTTCTCCAAAGTTCTTGAATAAGTGTTTTTGGCCTAATTGTTATCGGTCCGAGTAGTCCTAACGGGTCATATATAGCGGAAGACTGTCTCAAAAGTTCACGTTTTGTCAACTGTGTGTCCATCTTTAATTGTTTTGTTTCGGCAAAGCTGAGTGTATCTGATTCTGCATCCCAGCGTATTCCCAATATTTTTGTCTCCTTGTCTGAATCCAATTCTTTTCCCGATAAGGCCAAATCTATGAGTTTGTCGCTGTTGGACATCCATGACCGTAAATTGAAGCCTCCCTGTTTTAGCAATTCTCTGGATTCATTGAAGTATTTAATTGCGGCTTCTTCAGAGTCCATGCTGGGTAGTATATTGTTAACATATAAATCATCTTGTAGAACAAAAGCTACTTTGCTCGGATTCATGGATAAATGTTTCAGTAATGTTACGTTTAAACAAACGGCGAACAAGTTGCTCCAAAAAGAACAACTTTGAATCTGTACATAATCCATTCACTTGTTCGGTCAGTTGAATCGGACAACAAAAAGAAACGTGTGGCGTCTCGGTCTTCATTGTCAAGTCTTACTTGTAAAAATGCTTTTTCTATGTCTGTTGTCTGTTGTTATGCCATATTTTCCTAATCTAAATCTTGTCAGAATGTTAGTTAATTTATTTAAAATAGGTGGTGCTGAAGATAGACAGTCATTAAGGCTGGGTAAATCTGGATTTCCATGGCAACTGCAGTCATATACAATCCTAATAGGGGTCGTGTTTGAATCTTTCTTAACGGGATGGTGTGGTATGTAGTGTATTCTTCCATGCTCCGATCTATTTCTGTAAAGAGTACCTTTTCTATGAAGTCTTTCATCTCCTGTTCTTTGATTATCTTATCGAATAGATTTAACATACCCGGATCTTTTGCTAACCTAGCTACTACGGTCTGGGTCCTCCTTCTTGTTACATATTTATTAGTGGGCAATTCTGGGTGATCTGGTTTCCATGGTAGTTTTGCGACATATTTATTTCCTTAAAAGTTATGCTAGAGTTTTGGTACTCAAGCATTAGGTTTTTTTTTTATATTTTTTGTATTTTCGTCAGAATCCGTCTCTAATCCACTCGATTCAATTTCCCAAAATTTCTGTAAATCGCACTTCTCGGGTTTATGCGCCACTAAGACATTCATCGTCGTATAGTTCCATTGTTGAGTGTTGATATATGTGTTCAGTGGTCCTGGTAGCAAATAACCTATTTTAGATTTAACAGCTGTTGGTCCGTCACCTCGAATAATTTCATCTTGTACTAAAGACCAGTAGTTGTCTGCTCAAACGAGAAGTGAAACGGGAAAATGTTCATCCTGCGTGACTGGGTGAGCAAGTTGTGATCCTCGTAAATAAGGCAAGCTGTTAATGTTCACCCGTTTCTTCATATGAATCGGTGCGGCAATTTTTGGAACAATAATTACTTCCATTGGAATTCTTTCTTTTCTTTCGGTTTCAATGGATAATGTTGCTTTCCCCAGGTTGCGTACCTCACCTTCTTTCCCGCCAAATGCAGAAATTTGCATGCTTTCTATACCAATTGGTTTGATATGGAGTTTCTCTACTAGTTCTTGAGAAATAAATGAATTCTGGGCGCCTTCATCGAGTACAATGTTAGTCATAACACTTTCATCAAGGTACCTTTCGGACGCTACGGCGGTTTTCAATAGAATTCCGGTATGTGCTTTAACGGCAAAATGCACAGCGGCGCTCTTTCTTTCTGTGGTACTTTGTAGCTCTTCGTTGATAGGTTTTGTTACGGCTTTATTTTCATTTGAAGTGGATTTTTCATTTAGTAAAATATTACGGCAGATGCTACTATGATGTTTCTCACTGCAATTTCGGTACTGTATTTTGACTTGCATGCCGAAACCTTGTGATTACCGAAACAGTTAAAGCAAACTCGTTTTTCCTTTACGATTTGGTTGCGGGCGTTTATATCGGTGATCTGTGTACATTCATTTGGGTGATGCGGGTTTTGACAAAACAAACACGGCCTTTTAGTCTTAACGGAACTATTGTTGTTACTATCTTTTTTAGACCCTGTTGACCTCTATCTTTTATTTGACGTTTCTGTCACGAACAATGCGGTGGGGTGAACATGAGTTTCAATAGGATTGGCGTTAGCGGCCTCTTGTATACAAATTTCTTTCTTTATTGATTTACGTACACTTGAAATATCCCAATCATCATTACCGTGGTCTCGAGTAATGTTTTGTCTGACAAAACATGGAAGTTTGTAGAGTATTAGTGGTTTCAAAAGGCTTCCGTACGATTCTTGATATCGACACATTCCTTCTAGTTCACGTATATTACTTTCTATTGTGTCACTGAACGATTTCAGTCCCCTAATTCCGGGCGTTTGTGGCATACAAATTTAGCAAATGTTGCATGTATGCGTTTACTATTTTGTATTAATCATTTGCATTCCCGAAGTACACTGGCTGGCTTCTCCGTACAGTTGCGATTTTAGATAGTTAAATTGTTGCACGCCACTCAATGAAGGATTTTCATGTACTGAATTATTATAGGGATCCCAAAAGTCTGACTATTGTAATAGATTCTCGCCGAAAGTTAGAAAATTGAGTTTAGGCAATTTGTTATAATGACTTGACATTGTAGAGGTGGGCATGTTTGAATGTCTCAGGCTTGTTTGCTCTGAGTTGCAAATTATCTGGTTAGAATGTTCTTGCACGCTGGGGTTATTGCATATAAAAACTGATGCATTAGGGTTAAGCGCTGATTGATTTTAGACTGACTTACTTCTTTGATGAATTTCTCAATTTCGTTATTCCAATTTGAATCTCTAACTCATATCTGTCAACTTCTTCAATTTCTTCGTCGAGGTTTTCGTCTTCTTCAATAGATTCTAGAATCTTCTTATTGAGGTCGGAGAATGTCTTCTGCTTGGTTTTGATAAGCTCAATCATGGATTTTAGGGTGACAACATATTGTTGCGATTCTTCTGTCGGGTCTCCTTTTTTCAGTAGCTTTATTACTGCTCGTCACGGCACCAATATCTTGACGGTTAAGAGCTTGTAATAGTTGTGGACGAAAATAACGTCTTGCTAGTTGAGATGCTTTATGATCGTAAGATAAAAATACATAAATACAAGCAATTATTTAAAGTTGATAAAGTTAAATATGCTAGGCTGTAAATCGTTCTGGATGTATCTTTAACAATACGTGTGAATAGGGTTATTAACTATCATGGATTAAGTACAAGCTCAACATATATATAAAAACATATATATAAAAACATTAACCAACAGTTGAGAATGGTAGGAGTGGAGTATCAAAACCAAGGGGGCGATCAAATAGCATACGGAAGAACGAGGAAATAAAATCAGGGGCTATAAAAAAGCATAATGAAGGAGAAGGGAAAAAACGTACAAACAAAAATGCATAAAAGTAAGGGGATAATACAAACACACAAAAAAGGTATGTGAATATCGAAATTGGTAGTAAAATATTAAAATGGATAAAAAGAGCAACCAAGGAGGCAGTAGGAAAGATACCAAGGAAGGCAATAGTTATCAAAGGTACCAGGATTATAATTTAATACGTCAGACGCGCGTTTCGTCTACATAAGACTCATCAGTGACGCTCAGATCAAAACAGTTAAAAAGCCAAACAAATACAAAGTTGAAGAGCATTGAGGACCAAAAATTTCAAAAAGTTGTGCCAAATACGGCTAAGGTAATCTACTCCTGGGCGTAAGAAAATCCTTAGATTTTCGAAAAATTCAAAGTTTTGTAAACAGAAAATTTATAAAAATGACCATATAATTGATATTCATGTCAACACCGAAGTGCTGACTACTGGGCTGGTGATACCCTCGGGGACGAAACGTCCACCAGCAGTGGCATCGACCCAGTGGTGTAAATAGTTATCAAAGGTACCAGGATTATAATTTAATACGCCAGACGCGCGTTTCGTCTACATAAGACTCATCAGTGACGCTCAGATCAAAACAGTTAAAAAGCCAAACAAATACAAAGTTGAAGAGCATTGAGGACCAAAAATTTCAAAAAGTTGTGCCAAATACGGCTAAGGTAATCTACTCCAATCATTTTATAAGAAGGGAGGAGACATGAAACCAAGTAGACAATTTAAACCATCAGGTGGCAAAAAGAAAGGAAATTATGTCCGATTATTGTATGAAAAGGAGATCGGAAAGAAATTAACCAAGAGTAAAAATTCCACATAGCACTACTCGTTGTAGTAGATTATTACTGGTTTTTAGTACAAGATGACAGAATTCGAGGTGACGGATCAACAGCGGTTGAATTCAAAATATGTTATTTTCTATCAGGACCACTAATCACATATACTAACACTAAACAATAAAATTTTACGACTATAAATGTTTTAGTGGCGCACAAACCCGAAGAGTGTGATTTACAGAAATTTTGGGAGATTGAACCGAGCGGATTAGAGACTGATTCTAATTGAAATACAAAACCACTTACAAAACCTAATGCTGAGTATCAAAACTCTGGCATAACGTTTAAGGAAAATAAATATGTCGCCAAAATTCCATTAAAACCAGATCACCTAGAGGTACCTACAAATGAATATGTAGCAAAAAAGAGGACCCGTAATGTTATAGCTAGGTAAGCTAAATATCCGGATATATTACATTTATACGATAAGATAATCAAAGAACAGGAGATGGAAGGAAAAGGTACCTTCTACAGAAATTGATCTCGAAAATGTACGAATCCATTACGTACCGCACCATCCCGTATAAAGAATTAAACACGACCTCAATTAGAATTGTATATGACTGCTGTTGCCGTGAAAATACAGATTTACCCAGCCTTAATAAATGTCTATCGTCAGAATCACCAATTGACAAAACGTTAATGTTTGCCACAGTTTTCCGCTATTTATGATCCGTCATGACCATTCGGACCAATCACCATTAGAGCAAAAACACTCATTCAAGAACTTAGAAAAAAAGGATATGCATGGTACGAGAAAGAACTAAAAATCGCATGGAACGATGTGAAGAAGGACATCTTACAGAAAACTACGAAACTTAAAATACAGAGATACTATTTTGAAATCCATGATGAGGAAACCAGCAACTCTACTCTACATATTATCGTAATGCATGTCATACAAAAATGAAGCTTCCGTTGACGCGAGTAAAGGGGCAATGTCGACGCTAGTTATTGTGGCGAAATCAAACTAACACGGAATCCTTCAATATCTTTAATCCAATAACTAACAGTTATTTACAGTATGTACAGTTAATAAATACCACATTGGAATAATCCGTCTTTTTCTTTCTAGTTCAACTGATAATACTTCTTTAATTCTGTTACTATTATTTTTACAATGATAATTATCCATACGAACCCTTAACTTATATACTAAAATCATAAGAACATTCTAAATCTAGAACAAACTATAATTAACTAGAGAAATGGGAAATAATCTATTTCTAGTAACAGGGTAAATTCCGGAATTTGCCAACACTTTCTTGAACATAAATATACACAAGTACTTTCACTATCCATCTAGAATATTCTAGTATGATTCATTTACTATAATTAAAATAACAATGTAATTTTATATACCCAATGTCAAAATAAAAGTCCAATGTCTTTATAATTGCGTACTTTCGCAACAGTTATCGCAAAGAACCGTGTTGCACTTTTAATTAATAACTTTCCCGAAATTAGAACTAATGGGTGCAGTGATCGGATCACGACTTTCAAAATACTAAATTACTACTTAATTGGCTTACCTCATCGTAACCGTTTAACAAGTTTGTAAAATATCGTGTTGTTGAAATTTAAGTTAAAATTGAAACTCATGAATGAAAATATGTACCTACAGAAATGTACCAAGCTGACTTTCAACATGTGGAATAACCGCATTGCGATTTGACAATTCGACATAATGAATGGATCCACCCAAGAAGTTAATGAGCGAGCGTAAATGACATATTGAGATAAGCACTCAGCTATCCAATATGACAGGAATAGAGACACACATATATAACTTAAGATAAAAACCTAAATGATTCACAGCGAATGTTACAGATCATAGATATGTCCAGAAAAAGAACCATATCGGGATAAACACAAGATGACAGGAATTGTAATTCTATATACACAATGTCAAAATAAAAGTCCAATGTCTTTATAATTGCGTACTTTCGCAACACTCTAGAGGCCAAATAAAGGCAACAGTAGTATACCGCTGTTCAAAACTCATAAATCCAGGGACAAAAAACAAAATCGGGGTAACAAACTAAAACCGAGGGAAACGCATTAAATATAAGAGGAGAACAACGACATAACACCGAAACGTAACACACACAGAAACGGACCAAGCATCAGACAAAACACCACGAGAATAACAAATATAACAAAGAAAGTCTATCATGATTCCAGCTGTTATTGTATCTTTTTCATTGCTGTTCGAGCTGCTTGTCTTCGTGATCTCTATCTCTTGTAGCACTTGTATTGTCATTTATCAACTCAGTATTCTTTTCCGTATCGGAGTTTGTTAAATCCTCATTTAACTCCTCACATTTTATAGGATATAGCATATTCAGAGCTCGGTTTAAATTCTTCTTATTAGGTAGCATAACTTTACCAGATCTTATTTGACCACCTCGGCTGACTATTAATTGACATATACTGCCAATTTTCCAACTTTTATGTGGAAGGTTGTCCTTTATTAACACTACACCAATCTTTGCTGGAGTGTTGCACTCAATTCTTCCATTTTCCATTTTGAGTGAGGTGACAAAATTACTAAAAGTGTTTTCATCGTCTGATGGATATCGGAATTCTTTTGTTCCAATATTTTCCAAGATCAAGGAATCTTCTATTAAAGGCTTGATTTGCAGGCATGTGTCAATTGTAGAGTGGAGACAGCATTCTGTTATAGATAATAAACTATTTACAGTCATCGTCATTTTGTTCTCTCTTTCTTCATCACCTAATTGTGACCTTCCTGTAAGGATCCATCCTAGCTTAGAGCCAAGTAGATAAAGCCCTTGTTGAATTTCTATTTTCTGTGGCAATAAAATATCCAAATAATAATCATTTCCGATAAGAATCTCTATTGTTGAACTTTCTAAGCAACTGGGCAGTGTGTCAGCAAGTTGCAGATTATTACATAAGTATTTCACATTTTCACATACATCCATATGTAAAGGTGTTCTTAGTATTGATCCTGTTATCTTATGAACAACATTAGCATCAATGAGCATACAAACTCCATCTTTTAGTCTGATCTTTAATGACACCTTTTGTGTTCTTAATGTTTTTGGCTTATCTGTACAAAATGTTACAAGTGTTATCTCCTCTGTAGCTTTCTTCTTCAGGCTTAATCTCTTGGCCAAATTTTCTGTTATATATGTTCGCTGAGATCCGGAGTCCATTAGTAGTCTTACTACTTCTGTTTCATTAACTTCTATATTTGACACAGTTGTTTGAGCTGTCTGCATCAAAACTATATCTCCGGAGGACAACAAGCTATTCTCAGGTACGTTCTCTTCACTTGAAGCTATTTCACAAATTTCATCAGCTAGATGTGAAACTTCTTTCTGTTGAGAGGGAATTTTCATTGGGCATATACTTCTATGGTGACCCTTTCTCTGTTTGCAATGATAGCATGCTTTTTCAAATTTACAGTCTCTTCTAACATGTCCTGGTTTCAAGCATGTATAACAACTTCCCTTGATTTTCTGCTTCCTGTCTTCAATTGTACTGAACTTTCTGCACTCATCACTCCAATGATGTCCATCACAATATCGGCAAGCCATTGAATTTCCACTGCCTGAGTTTTTTCCAAATGGCTTTATTGTCATCAGAGCTTCTGCAGATAAGTGTTTTCTCGGTTGAAAATTACTGTTGTTCGACTGGATTTTAGACTGCTGTTTTTCTTCAGAACTGGGACCAGTATGTGTTTCCTTAGACTGACTTTCTGCAGCTTCCCTAGCAGTTATGTAAGTATTGAAAAACTGTCTTAACTTCCCTACTGTCCATCTTTCATTGTTACCTTTCTGTATTTCAAGTTAAATAAGGACTTCCTTTGGTAGCTTAGATGTTATCATCGAGATGAATACAGCTTGGGTTACATCTTGATGCATTGCGTCCAAACTACGTAAGTGTCGTTCCAAGTCATCATAAAGTCTACGTAAATGTGTAGTTTGATTTGAAGCTGACTGAAGGTTTATTAAATCTGAATAGTGCTTGTTGACAACAGATTGAACATTTCCGAATCTTTCCTTTAGTATTGAAATTGCTACATCGTAATTTTCATGGGAGAGCGTTAAGCCAGATATAGCAGAATTAGCTGTTCCAAAAAGTTTGCTTTTCAAGTAATTTAATTTCTCTATTTTTGTCAAGCTTTGATTTGTGTGCACTGCTGCTTCAAATGAATCCCAAAATTCTGTCCATTTTAACTTATCTCCATTGTACGAAACTAGGTCTAATTTAGGAAGTTAAACTGCACTTACTGTTGAAGGTTGACTTTTCCTCTGTAACTCTTGGAGTTGTAACTGTTGAAACTGTAATATCTGTTCTTGCATTTGTGTCTGTAATTGTAATAAATGCTCCACCTTGTGGTCCGTGGCCGATTCTGTTTTCTTAGTATCTGTAATTTTATCCTGAATTTCTTCCTCGAATATTTTTAATTCGTCTAAGCGCTGTGTTACACCGTCAAGCAGTTTAAAATATATTTCACTTGCCTTTGTAAATTTTACAATTTCACCTTCTTTATCTTTTTTTTCCTCTAATATAAGTGAAATTTCTTTCATACTATCTTCAAGTTTTGCTGCAAAATCCTTCAATCGTCTCTCTGCTGATAAAACTTGCCTTAATTGTGTTGTCACACTTTCATCTTGAATCCCTTGTGCTATTATATCTCCACTTTTATCTAATTCTTTAGCTAACAAATTATTGTACCTTGTACAGAGTCCTTTCAAATATGAGACTGCTATCTTTTCTGTGGTTACTTCTTTTCCGTGTTCTTTATAAATTTCTTTTTCTGTAACTCCCGGGTTCCGGCACCATACAATGTGGCGGAATCAGACTAACACGGAATCCTTTAATATCTTTAATCCAATAACTAATAGTTATTTACAGTATGTACAGTTAATAAATATCACATTGAAATAATCCGTCTTGTTCTTTCTAGTTCAACTGATAATACTTCTTTAATTCTGTTACTATTATTTTTACATTGATAATTATCCATACAAACCCTTAACTTATATACTAAAATCATAAGAACATTCTTAATCTAGAACAAACTATTATTAACTAGAGAAATGGGAAATAATCTATTTTTAGTAACAGGGTAAATTCCGGAATTTGCCAACACTTTCTTGAACATAAATATACACAAGTACTTTCACTATCCATCTAGAATATTCTAGTATGATTCATTTACTATAATTAAAATAACAATGTAATTTTATATACCCAATGTCAAAATAAAAGTCCAATGTCTTTATAATTGCGTACTTTCGCAACAGTTATCGCAAAGAACCGTGTTGCACTTTTAATTAATAACTTTCCCGAAATTAGAACTAATGGGTGCAGTGATCGGATCACGACTTTCAAAATACTAAATTACTACTTAATTGGCTTACCTCATCGTAACCGTTTAACAAGTTTGTAAAATATCGTGTTGTTGAAATTTAAGTTAAAATTGAAACTCATGAATGAAAATATGTACCTACAGAAATGTACCAAGCTGACTTTCAACATGTGGAATAACCGCATTGCGATTTGACAATTCGACATAATGAATGGATCCACCCAAGAAGTTAATGAGCGAGCGTAAATGACATATTGAGATAAGCACTCAGCTATCCAATATGACAGGAATAGAGACACACATATATAACTTAAGATAAAAACCTAAATGATTCACAGCAAATGTTACAGATCATAGATATGTCCAGAAAAAGAACCATATCGGGATAAACACAAGATGACAGGAAGCGCAAGACAATTTTAACCAAAGTTGAAATTTCATTAGTTATGAATTTATGGATCAAAGATACACACAAGACAGGTTCGTGAAAGAGCTAGAACATATTTTACTGATTCCAAAAATAAAATAAATAACATCCGCTTGTTCAAGAGTTTTTATTTGGATGAAAATAGAATCATATGATGTAAAGGCAAAATCAAAATTCATCTCTAGAAGAAAACTCGAAGTTTCCCATTTTATAACCCCAAAACCACAAATTTACAGATTTTGTTATTGTGGACGCACATCAAAGACGTCTACATGCAGGAGTCGACCAGAGAATAACACAGATAAGAAAATCATACTTGATACCGGGAATTCGACAATGTGTGAACAGTTTCTTACGTAAATGTGTACAGTGCCAAACAATGATTGATAAACCGTAAAACTGACCGGAACCGCCGCCACTACCAAAGGATCGAGTAAAAGACACAATACCATTTTATACAAATGGGATATATTTTGCTGGACTTCTTCACATCAATGATACATCAACACAACAACAGAAGGTATACATATGTTTATTCATATGTGCAGTCATACGAGCTATACATTTGGAACCTGTACATGAATTTTCACTGCACACTGTTATCTTAGCATTAAGATGTTTTATCAGTCGAAAAGGAACAGCACATACTATTTTTTCCGATTACGCACATACTTTCCTAGCCAAATAAAATGAACTACAAAGACAGTTGAATTTGCACATTACGAAAGGAACACCACGGTATGTTGGATGGTGGGAACCTCTAATTTGCTTAACGAATATGACAATGAAGAAAGTTTTGGTTATAGTACTCATTAGCGAACACTCTTTGAGACTATACCTACGGAGATTGAAACGATAATAAACAATCGTTCACTTGCATATATATCTCCAGACATTAGAGATCCCGTACGATTGACGTCATCTCATTTTTTTTTTACTTTTTACATGTAATGATGATTTCGATGACAAAGATGCACAACAACATACACAACGCGAATATTCAAGATATTTTTAGGCAATCAAACTATTTGAGAGACTTTTATTGGACAGGTTTGTAAAACGTTGGTCTAACGAATATCGTACCAGATAACGTGAATATTATTATGCCTCCGGAAAACATAATGGAAAAGTAAACATAGGTGATGTCGTTCTAATAAAAAAGAATCACCACGTCTTTTTTTGAAGAATGGGAACAATAGAAGACGTCATCAAAGGAGGAGATGAACATAGTCGTGCAGCAAAATTTAAAGTACGGACTTCTTTAAGATTAGTTACCACACGACGTTTTGTGAAATGATTTTCATTAGAAAAATAGTAACTGTTAAATTATTTTTGTGGAGGACAGATAACGTTACGTGAAATTTAACAAACACAAATTGTAATGTGATATATTTATAAATATTTAATAGTTTTGGTAATTTATCATTTTGACATAAATTATTTTTTTTGCATTTTGAGGCCCCGAGAATGTCGTGAATATGACTTTAGAACGTTATGTTATGTAATTGTTTGCCATAGTTTCGCGCACTTTGTTATAATGTAACGTAACGCTATTGTTACGTGTATAAACATCTTAGAATCAAAAGTTATATCAACTACCAAGCAGTTATTTTCTTACAATAAAGGCCACAGTAGTATACCGATGTTCGAAATTCATAAATCGATCGAGAAAAAAACAAATCCGGGTAACAAACTAAAACTGAGGGAAACACATTAAATATTAGAGAAGAACTACGGCACAACAGAAATACAACATTTAAATGTTACACACACACAGAAACAAACTATAATATAACAACTGCCGCTTTCCTCAGTAAATAACCCTCAAGATAAAAAACATTATATAGAAGAAGGAAAGAAACCAAAAATACAATGAAAAACAAAAGGAGAACAAATGATATATAAACCAACTAATAGGGATAACACAAAAATAAATGAAAGGAGAGGATACAGGAAATTACGGGGACATTAACCAAACTATTAAGAGGAAAAAAGAAGGGGCTATAAAACAAACGATGGGAGAGAGAAAGAAACACAATCCGAATTTAAAAAAGTTGAAGAGTCAAAAAGAATAAAAACCCAAGATGGCAATACAAAGGTGGGAAGAAAGTATAATGAAACCAAAAGGCAATACGGACGGGGGGGGGGGGGGGGGACCAAACCAAGGGAAAAACAGATGTAAGGAGGGAGGTTGGATGAAACCACGTCGAAAGATCAAAATAAGAAGGAAGTGGGATGAAACCACCTTCGTAAATCCAAAAATAAAGAGGGGGAGGAGAGAAAACTTAGGGACAATACAATAATCATAAGTTGAAGAAAACAACATCTAGGCCAAACGTAAATAAAGAATGATAAACGACAGTTCACAAAAATCATTATGTAAATTTAAATGATTTACTCAATGAACAAAACGAACCAATCTTACAAATATTTGAGAGTATTCAGTGTGCGCAACCTAAAATCAGCAGTTATTGCTCCATACGCATGATACGTGACATCCTCATGTGCAAACAATCCAGTTACATTCAAGAACTTTGTAAGAATAGTCCCAGATAATCAAGAATTGCTACATGTTGTTGGTTCGAGGATTACGAAGAACAACACATGGTACAGATAGACAGATAAATAATAAATTTAAAAAAAACAAAAAATCTAAATTCACTGCCATAAAGAAATGATGAATCGCAAACTTAAGTGTGGAAAAGACGGACAAAAGATACCAACGGGACAGTCAAACTCATAAATCAAAAACAAACTGACAATGCCTTAGCTAAAAATGAAAATACAAACAGACAAACAATAGTACACATGACACAACATAGAAAACCGAAGAATAAATAACACGAACCCCACCAAAAACTAGGGGTGATCTCAGGTGCTCCGGAAGGGTAAGCAGATCCTGCTCTACTTGGCACCCGTCGTGTTGCTTATGTGATAACAAATACGGTAAATAGTCTAATTCGGAAGGTCACATTCATAAAAGGGAAGAGGATTACAGTTACGACGTAAGGAACATATCCGATATCATTTGTGAAACGGTTATTCCATAACGGTCAACCAACTTGTGACGACGTCCGTAAAATTTACGAAGGAATGATTTCAACTTCACCATTTGGAACTTTTGGTTTAATAGCTTCCTTGTGAGCAGCAACCCTCTATCAAGAAAATCATGATAAGAAATACAAGCACGGGAATATCGTATCAATTGGGAAATACAGAACCCGTATGCAGGTGCTGCTTGAATGTTGCTACTTAGAAATGGAAAGTTCACAATTGGAAAGCTGAAATCATCTCTGTTGTCGTAAAGTTTTACTTTCAACCGACCCTCATTGTCAATTTCTAGATGTAAGTCAATATATGAGGCCAACTTAACTGTATCTGTAGTATCCTTTATATCTAGTTTGCTGGGATAGATGCGTTCCACATAGTCACCATATTTTGAATTATTAAGTGAAAGAACATTATTTATATAGCGGAAAGAAGAGTTAAAGGATATCGCTAACTTCTTATCTTTCTTCCTAAGAATTTCCGGCATGAAGTCATCCTCATAGTGATAAAGAAACAAGTCAGCAGGTGAAGGGACACAATTTGTTCCCATTGGAATGCCGACAGTCTGTTGAAAAACACGTCCTCCGAAGGCAACAAATATGTTGTCAATCAAGAAATCAAGCATCTTGATTATATCAGTTTAAGAGAATTTTTCGTTTGAATCAGAGTGATCCTTTACAAAGTAGAATTTATCCCTCCCTAAGATAAGATACTTGTATCTACGATGGCCATTCTTTTTTATGAAGCAAAGCAATACCAACTCTTTAAAATTGTCTTTTAGTTTGGAATGTGTAATTCCTGTGTAAAGAGTAGAAAAGTCAAATGTGTTAATACTGTTACAAGATCGAAATGATAAACGGCTTTTAGAAAATGAGGCGGATCGGCTAGTTTGTTCTAGACATTTCTCATTCGTACTAACCCTTACTTAACCTTCATTTTACCGTAGAAAACCGCTGTTTGTCCGCAGTACATACGCCTCGATACGTGTCGTTGTGTACTAAACCGTGTCATTTCCGTATAAAATCGTGTCTAACCGTAAGAACCCGTATCACTCATGTGACCAAATGACCCTTTTCCTTAATAATCCGTGGTAGTAACGTCTAAACCCGTAGTCAAACCGTTGAGTTTAGTTATTGCTCTATAAGTGACACCCTTGTGAAACACATGTTGAAGAGGTGTATGAGTCTTATCCGCAATACAATACAAATAAACACAAGACCACACATGAAAGAGACATACACAAATAAACAATATAATAGTACATTGCTACATGAATACCATAGAATAACAATGGACAGCTATAACCAGTATATTTTAGATGCAATAATGTTAAAATGTGGAATTCAAATAATTGTCATAATTTAGTATTAGTTAAGATATTCAGCACTAGTTTAAGAAATAATTTACTTGATAAATAGTTAATATAAATCTTCCCAATTTTAGATAAGTGTAAAGCAAATTATTACGTTATCCCCTTAGGCCTAAATTACAATAGGGAATTAAGGATTAGAGAAGTGTTATATATACAAAAACGAATTTCTTACTTTTTGAGTTAAATTAGGTTATGGCACAAATACTGGATATTTGGGAAATAGATAAACTAGCATTATTATGTAAATTTTATAAATGAGTATTAATGCTATGTAAATTGAATAATGAAAAACAACATATATGATTTGACCATGTAGAAAGGGACACTTTGATTGTATGCTTGTATTTTGACACTTGTAGTTTACACTTGTGTTTTAGATTTTGATTTAAACAGTTGTATTGGATTTGATATTAAACTTGCTGTTTTAATGTGTCTTAGGAACTTATGTGATTACGACGTAAGGAACATATCCGATATCATTTGTGAAACGGTTATTCCATAACGGTCAACCAACTTGTGACGGCGTCCGTAAAATTTACGAAGGAATGATTTCAACTTCACCATTTGGAACTCTTGGTTTAATAGCTTCCTTGTGAGCAGCAACCCTCTATCAAGAAAATCATGATAAGAAATGCAAGCACGGGAATATCGTATCAATTGGGAAATACAGACCCCGTATGCAGGTGCTGCTTGAATGTTGCTACTTAGAAATGGAAAGTTCACAATTGGAAAGCTGAAATCATCTCTGTTGTCGTAAAGTTTTACTTTCAACCGACCCTCATTGTCAATTTCTAGATGTAAGTCAAGATATGAGGCCAACTTAACTGTATCTGTAGTATTCTTTATCTCTAGTTTGCTGGGATAGATGCGTTCCACATAGTCACCATATTTTGAATTATTTAGTGAAAGAACATTATATATATACACTTGTAGTTTACACTTGTGTTTTAGATTTTGATTTAGACAGTTGTATTGGATTTGATATTAAACTTGCTGTTTTAATGTGTCTTAGGAACTTATGTGATTATTGTGAATTGATAACTATACTGAATGCTGATTTAATAAACAAGTTTATAGAACTTGAATCTGTCTTACTTATGTATTCAAATTAAAGCTACCAGCTAGTTCCCCCAACCTAGCAAGATGAGTAACCAGGTCAGGGACGAGCAAAGTACTGGCCTTGGTTATACGTGGCCGAGTGACCCAGCTTTCCGGTACTGGGGAGGGTACATGTAGGATGCAAACCTGAATACCAAGACAAAAGTCAGCATATCTCAAGATAGGAAATGTTGGATTTTCCTGAGTATGCAGAGGTGAGTCAACCTTTCATTTAAGATCTTATATGACACCAAATGTTTAAAAAAAACTTGTTTCGTAGTTAAAGTTGTCAAGATCTTTTAATAGGATTTTCCCTGTAAAAGACTCAACATGTCTAATTCAGTTCATCTTGATCCCTCCTTAGCTCTTATAGCCCCCCTTATGGAAAATATTATAATAGCCCCACTTTATGAAAATATTATACAGTTGAAATTGATATTAATAGAATTAAAGCTAGATATAGATAAATTAATCATCAACAGTACTTGAGAATGTGAATGATAGTATAATATGTTTGGATAGACTTTCTTAAAGCTAATAAACATGATAAAACTCATGTTTCACATAGATTTTGATACCTTATAAATAAAAGAAATGTATTCAATGTACTCTTAAATAACAATTAATATAGAGAGTAATTAAAATGGACAGGCCTTGTACAGATATTTATATTCTGATAGATTAAGTTTAAAAATACAAAACGGATAAAGGGAATAGCCAAGGATTTTGAAATAGATAAAAATGGTATTATTTTTGTTACCTTAAATAAAAATGAGTCAATGCGAAGAGACAATGATTACTATTTTGTGTTAATGAAAAGTGGTTGTTATAAATTGAAGGTTACAGTATACCCATATCAGTAGTTATACTGTGTCTGTCAGTTAATTCCTGCTGGACAAATGTATCCATTGGTAGTTTTAACTATTTGATCCTTAAATAAGCAGGCTGACGACTCAACTACTAATGTATGTTTAAAAACCAATGTTAATTCAGATTATACAAAATGATCGTTAGTTAATGTACAACTGGAAAGGCTGTCCACAAATGTTTTAAATTTAACTGGACAAAAGGACTAAGTATAGAACTATAAAAAGGATGTTATAACTTAAGATATTCAAGCAGTATTATAGGCATACATAAATGCATTGTGACAATATTCTTTTGTATCGTTGAAAAATGTTATCTTTGTTCTGAATGACTGGTTAAAGTATAAAATTTTCAGAAGTTATAGTGTCTGTTAATTTAATCCTGCTGGACAAATGTATTCATTACATTAGTAGTTCTTACTATTAGATCATTAAATATTGCAGGTAGACGGCACATCTTCTGATGTACTTTAAACCAATTTTACTTCAGATAATACAACATGTACTTTATCAATGAGACAAATAGAACTATCAAGTGTTCCCTATACATACATTGTATATAGGCATCACTAATTTTGAGCTGTGATTTTTTTTTATTATGACTTACAGATTTTTAGCAAAAGAGAGTAACAAATAATTAGAGAGTACCTAATTAGGAAGTACAAAATAAACTGGCGTACAGTTGATAAATGAATAAATTAGAAATAAGAAGATAAAAGTATAGGAAATAAGCCAAAATATAAGGAAGGGAAGAGAATTAGAAATTCTTACATGTTGTATGTAATTTATATTAATATTATGGGCTGAAATTGTGATATTCTAATGAATTAATATTTGAGAGATAAATAAAAATTCCCAAAATTAAAATGAAATTAAGATAATAAGGTATAACGTTTTATTTTGTGGTGTCATGTATGATTATGATATTGGTTGCACTTACATTCATGAAGTAACCTACCAATGGTGAACACACAGATAAAGAAGTGGTGGCCCCACAAAAGTGACCTACCAATGGTGGACACACAGATAAAGAAATGGTGGAACCATAAAATGGACCAAATTGTGCATTTAATGCTAATGAAAGACAAACAATGATGGGCAAATAATATTTATCTTGTGAAAATTTATCAAATATTATAGGAACTAATTAGCAGAGATTTGTGACGTTTTTATAACCGTTCATGAATAGTGATGAAGATGACGAGACAATGAGATGTTAAAGTTAAAACTTAAACCAGAAATATATAAACGTTAATCCGTAAAAACTAATTAGTATGTGTTCCCCAAAAATGGCGTTTGCAAGGAATTTGTCGATTGTGCTCAAGAACAAATATATTGCCTATATATATATGTATTAAATATAAATTAATACAAAAACAGTTATTATTGCATGGCAATATAATATTTCCCACAGAAAGAAACCAAAGGTTAGCCTGCAATAAATTATAATATTGCACTAGTGCAATAAATCTTCAAAATTCATGACGTCATCAACAACAACACAATCTTAGTTTAAACCAATTTTTACTTTCAAATATTATATTGCTATACAATAAAAGGGTTATCGCAAGCTCGTGCAATACAAAATTCTTCTCGGGACAATATTCCCCAACATTCATGCAATAACCCTATATTATTGCTTATCGATATATTTTAGTTATGATATATTATTGATATTGTTTTGTGTTTCAGTTATTTTAATTATATAATTCTTTGATATATTACATACTTATGTATAAGGCATAAAGAAATTGTATTTTTATGAATATTTATGATATATTGATGAGATAATTACTAATATTTTCCACTTGTAGCTGATGACCAAAATGTATAAAACATTGATGATCTTATATTTCAGCTATATATTGTTATTTAAATTCCTCTTTATGCACCTAGAAATACTTCATGAAGTATGCCAATAAGCTCATTGTCATTGATTATGTGAGAGTTGGACTTGTCAATATTAGTGAACTTCAGAGAACTTCCCTGATATGGACAATCTAAACTTGACCATTCCCCAAACCAAGAACATGTACATGTATATATATTTAGTAATGTTTTAATTACAGGAATCAGCGAATTGATTAATGTTTTCACAATATTTTTTTTTGTATATATTGTAATATCTTGATGACAGGAATCTGTGATTCAATTGTTTCACAATGCAAATACAATAGACTGCAATATTTTGTTGACAGGAAATAATAACATTATTTTTTTTTTATGATGCATTTTGTATTTTAATTGAAGATTGCAGGAGCAATCTTGGCGACCAAGGGAAGGGTATAACCAGTATATTTTATATGCAATAATGTTAAAATGTGGAATTCAAATAATTGTCATAATTTAGTATTAGTTAAGATATTTAACATCAATTCTCTGTAATAATAGACCAAATATGAAACATCTTTGCCAGATTTTTTTTTTCGATTACTATTTTTTAAGTTGAAATGGTCCAAACTAACAGTCAAATTTAAAAAAAAATCAATAAAAAAAATCTGAATAGTCTGGTTGCCATGGAAACCACGTGACATCATATGTATATATTAGTAAAGCAAGGAGAAATGGCTAACATTGTATTTTATGGTAAAAATGTGATAAAGCATATCATTTTTTGTTATTTTCATGGGTATAAGAGAAGATTTCGATCATTTAAACTGCTAACTGACAAATTTTTCGAATAAAAACAGTTTTTTTGTACATAAGGTGGTCCATTTAACACAAAAATCGGCATGATTTTTGCCGTTTTTTTGTCATTTTTTACATCTGATTTTACCGAAAACGCTGAAATCCTCACATAATAGACTATAAGATATAAAATTATGGATGTTTTGTCAACAAAATGCTGCAAAGAAATTCTTGGGTAAATGTTGCAGAAAGTTGCCAATAGAGGAATATTAATCATTGTAATTTACCCTGAAACTCCCCCTTTTTTAGGTTCTATTTGTAAATAAATATTTCATATGAATATTTTCATGATAAAATAGTCCTTTTTTATGAAAACAACTATTTTTAGATGTATCGAGGGTAATTATATCATATTACATATTCCAGCAATTAAAAATTTCATGCTCAAACTAATCTGGATGTAATTTCGAAAAATGAGTTATTTCCCTTTTTTGAAAGGAGTAAGTCCAGTAAGACCCCTTTTTGACCCCAAAATATAGCAGTTTATCAGATTGTAAAAACTTTTAGTTATTTATTAGACAGTAGAATGCTTCTGCTACATAAATATGGACTGTTTTTGACAATACAATGCACATATATCGGGTACTAGCACCATTAAGTCATGCTAAATTACTGAAATCTTCACAATTCTAGCATTTTAGTTAAATTTTAGACGGTTTTTATGTAAAACGAAAGTGGCCGCATTTGTGTTCATCCTTAATATTGAAATGTAAGTTGTATTTTATGATAATACATAACATATATAAAGGTTGAGAATGAACACGGATGCGGCCACTTTCATTTTTGACAAAAAACATCCGAAAAGTGACATTTTTCGGCATATTTGGTAGATTTTTCATATTTAAGCTTGAATTGGATCGTTCTTTAATGACTAAATCAGTTAAAATCTTTCACATTAACTAATTGATTCAAATGAAATGGACACTTAAGTGTTTAAAAAGTGGTCAAAATCTTTCATCAGATGAGCCTGAAATTTAAGGCCAAAATCGGTCCTTACCGGACCTACTCCTTTTCGTTCAAGAGATAGAGAAACAAACTTTAGCAGCAATAACATTTAGGAGACAACTTGATTATACTATTTCTGGATCACTATTCCTCACTAGACCGCTGTCTTAAGTATTGGCGGAAAAGAAAATAGCAAATGAAAAAATTGATATTTTATCAAATTTAACCAACAACTTTAAAAAAAATAATATTAGAAAATAATTATTAGTTTTAAATTAAAGGGTAATAAATAATGTTGATATTATAACTGCTTTGCAACAAAACATAAGTAAAAAAAATATAACTACGTTTTATATATAAAATATATAACCGGTAAAATCATTATTTGCTTTGAGGGAGCCGATTCGAAGTTTCACGGTTTCATACTAAAAAAGTTCAAAGGCATATCTCGTGAATCTTTCATATAAATACGGAGTACTTCATCTATTTATTTTAATACTGCAATTACACACGTTTGAATATGAGCAAAAGAAAACAATCGAATTTTACCAATGCAAAACTACAGTGCCCAGTTTCATCCTAAATGTAATAAAGAAGATGTGGTATGATTGCCAATGAGACAACTGTCCATAAGAGACCAGAAATAAATTCACTAATAATTTATGTTATCTATATTAAAACGCATCAAATAATAGTTTAAATTTGTGTTAAAATCATTTTGTTATCACAAGTTATGGAACTGTTAAAACAGAAAATTTACTTTTTTGATAAAAAAAAAAAAACACAGATGCTCCGCAGGGCGCAGCTTTACACGACCGAATAGGTTGAACCCTGAACGGTTGGTACAAGTATGGACACAACATTCAAGCTCGATTCAGCTCTAAATTTTGATTGTGATTAAATAGTTGACACAGCATAGGTTTCTGACACAGAATGAATGTGGTCTAATGAACTTAAAATACTTTTGTTTGCCTTTGAGCAATTCATTATGCTGTAGCATATTTATCCTCTCAAAAAAATGTTTGAAGAAATTTTCTTTTTATTTATGAAATCTGAAATGAGAAAAATTGACCCCCCCCCAAAAAATTTTTTTTCACATCCCCCTTTCCCTTGTTCCAAAACTGATCTCAATTCAAATTTTTAATGGAGTTTGCAACAATAACTACTCATTTAAATACATCATAAAATATTAAAATATAAAAAAGTGCTTGTTATCACTGAATGGTAAAGATTGTTTTAATTTATCAGTTGGTAGTAAAAGTGAATATACATTGTATATTGTATAAAACAATGATTTTAAGTTGATTCAACTACTATTCCGGACAAAGAAAGATAACTCCAATTGAAAATTTCTTGCAATTGCACAATACTGAGCAATTGAAGATTTCTTGTTATTGCTGAATACAATGCAATTGAAAATTTCTTGCTATTGCACAATACTTAATATAATAATTTTGGATCCTCATTTGGACCAACTTGATAACTGGGCCCATAATCAAAAATCTAAGTACATGTTTAGATTCAACATATGAAAGAAGCCCAAGAATTCAATTTTTGTTAAAATCAAACTTAGTTTAATTTTGGACCCCTTGGACCTTAATGTAGACCAATTTAAAAACGTGACCAAACATTAAGAATCTACATACACAGTTAGATTTGGCATATCAAAGAACCCCAATTATTCAATGTTTGATGAAATCAAACAAAGTTTAATTTTGGACCCCGATTTGGACCAACTTGAAAACTGGGCCAATAATCAACTAGAGGCTCTAAAGAGCCTGTGTCGCTCACCTTGGTTTATGTGAATATTAAACAATGGACAAAGATGGATTCATGACTAAATTGTGTTTTGGTGATGGTGATGTGTTTGTAGATCTTACTTCACTAAACATTCTTGCTGCTTACAATTATCTCTATCTATAACAGTACTTTCTGTGGAAAATGTTATTGAAAATCTTAAATTGTTAAAAATTGACTATGAAGGGCAATAACTCCTTAGGGGTTCAATTGACTATTTTGGTCATACTGACTTATTTTTGGTTCTTACTTTGCTGTACATTATTGCTGTTTACAGTTTATCTCTATCTATAATAATATTCAAGATAATAACAAAAAAACAGCAAAATTTCCTCAAAATAACCAATTCATGGGCAGCAACCTAACAACCGATTATCAAATTCATCTGAAAATTCATGGGCAGATAGATCGTGACCTGATCAACAATTTTACTTTCTGTCAGATTTGCTCTTAATGCTTTGGTTTTTGAGTTATAAGCCAAAAACTGCATTTTACCCCCATGTTCTATTTTTAGCCATGGTGGCCATCTTGGTTTGTTGGCCGAGTCACTGGACACATTTTGTAAACTAGATACCCCAATGATGATTATGGCTAAGTTTGGTTAAATTTGGCCCTGTAGTTTCAGAGGAGAAGATTTTTCTAAAAGATTACTAAGATTTATGAAAAATGGTTAAAAATTGACTATAAAGGGCAATAACTCCTAAAGTGGTCAACTGACCATTTTGGTCATGTTGACTTATTTGTAGATCTTACTTTGCTGAACATTATTGCTGTTTACAGTTTATCTCTATCTATAATAATATTCAAGATAATAACCAAAAACAGCAAAATTTTCTTAAAATTACCATTTCAGGGGCAGCAACCCAACAACGGGTTGTCCGATTCATCTGAAAATTTTAGGGCAGATAGATCTTGACCTGATGAACAATTTTACCCCATAGCAGATTTGCTCTAAATGCTTTGGTTTTTGAGTTATTAGCCAAAAACTGCATTTTACCCCTATGTTCTATTTTTAGCCATGGCGGCCATCTTGGTTGGTTGGCCGGGTCACCGGGCACATTTTTTAAACTAGATACCCCAATGATGATTGTGGCCAAGTTTGGTTTAATTTGGCCCAGTAGTTTCAGAGGAGAAGATTTTTCTAAAAGATAACTAAGATTTACGAAAAATGGTTAAAAATTGACTATAAAGGGCAATAACTCCTAAAGGGGTCAACTGACCATTTGGATCAGGTTGACTTATTTGTAAATCTTACTTTGCTGAACATTATTGCTGTTTACAGTTTATCTCTATCTATAATAATATTCAAGATAATAACTAAAAACAGTAAAATTTCCTTAAAATTACCAATTCAGGGGCAGCAACCCAACAACGGGTTGTCCGATTCATCTGAAAATTTCAGGGCAGATAGATCTTGACCTGATGAACAATGTTACCTCTGTCAGATTTGCTCTAAATGCTTTGGTTTTTGAGTTATAAGCCAAAAACTGCATTTTACCCCTGTGTTCTATTTTTAGCCATGGCGGCCATCTTGGTTGGTTGACCGGGTCACCAGACACATTTTTTAAACTAGATACCCCAATGATGATTGTGGCCAAGTTTGGTTAAATTTGGCCCAGTAGTTTCAGAGGAGAAGATTTTTGTAAAAGTTAACGACGCCGGACGACGACGGACGACAGACGACGGACGACGGACGCCGGACGCCAAGTGCTGAGAAAAGCTCACTTGGACCTTTGGGCCAGGTGAGCTAAAAATCTAAGTACATTTTTAGATTCAGCATATCAAAGAACCCCAAGGATTCAATTTTTGTTAAAATCAAACTTAGTTTAATTTTGGACCCTTTGGACCTTAATGTAGACCAATTTGAAAACGGGACCAAAAATTAAGAATCTACATACACAGTTAGATTCGGCATATCAACGAACCCCAATTATTCAATTTTTGATGAAATCAAACTAAGTTTAATTTTTGACCCTTTGGGCCCCTTATTCCTAGAATGTTGGGATCAAAACTCCCAAAATCAATCCCAACCTTCCTTTTATGGTCATAAACCTTGTGTTTTAATTTCATAGATTTCTATTTACTTATACTAAAGTTATGGTGCGAAAACCAAGAATAATGCTTATTTGGGCCCTTTTTTAGCCCCTTATTCCTTAACTGTTGGGACCAAAACTTCCAAAATCAATCCCAACCATTTCTTTTGTGGTCATAAACCTTGTGTCAAAATTTGATAGATTTCTATTTACTTAAACTAAAGTTATAGTGCGAAAACCAAGAAAATGCTTATTTGGGCCCTTTTTGGCCCCTTATTCCTAAACTGTTGGGACCAAAACTCCCAAAATTAATCCCAACCTTTCTTTTGTGGTCATAAACCTTGTGTTTGAATTTCATATTTCTATTTACTTATACTAAAGTTATAGTGCGAAAACCAAATGTCTTCGGACGACGACGATGACGACGATGACGACGCAGACGACGACGCCAACGTGATACCAATATACGACCAAAAAATTTTCAATTTTTGCGGTCGTATAAAAATGGAAAATGGTGTGAGCAAAAAATCAATTCTTAATTTTGTCTACTTTTGACTAGTGAAGTGTACAAATTTTCGTTAAATATTTTAATTATTCTATAGAATCTCCCCCTTTTTTAAAAAAACAAGTATGAGTAAATTCTGTTTTTTAACTGCTAACTTACTTAATAAACTTACTTTATTTTAAAATCTATCAAAAGAATGTATATTTATACATGTAATATTAGAAATGTAATTAAGAAATGACTTTATATCCAGATTAAATCACCAAATATGCATAAATTCCAGAATTTTGATATTGCCTAAAATTATATTCGGCAATAGGGTGAATAATCATCATCAGATTTCAGGAAATAAGCTTAATGCCTGAAAATTTCAGGCAATAACTTAATGCCTAGGCGTTAGCTTATTGCCTAGGATTTAAGCTTAATGCCTAATTTCAATTATTGCCGCTAACATATATAACAACAACAAAAAAAACACTTAAAAGAAAATACCAAAACCTTTTTTCTTTTCAAAATGATTAAAGTATGAATACTGTACTGTACGAAAGAACAACAGTAGTACTGCAACTGATACTTATTAAAATTAGCATCTGCCTAAAGTACACTTCATTCCAAAATTACGGTTTTTCAACAAAGATGTAGTATTTTGTCCTCTAACCTTTACTTTAATTGAATTGAAGAAAGAAAAAAAATACCAAGTTATATGTTCAGTTTTGATTCAAACGAGTTTTTACTTAATTACTCGAAGAATACGCTGTAAAATAAATTGATTCTCTAAATCCCCAATTTTTAAACATAAAACCCAAATTTTCCATCAATAAAATGAACCTAGTAATTAACCCATTTTGTTTATCTCTGTATTTAAAGAAAATCATTTGATGCATCCATCCTAAAATTGTTTGATTTTAGTGCCTCTCTATTTCTAAATTTTTTGTGCAAAAATAAAATTTAAAAAAATATGTCCCTCACCCCCCCCCCCTTCTTTTTTAAGGTTTGCATTAAGGTTTTTTATTGTCAACCATAGGTCAGTCATTTGAACAAACATATTCAACAAACACCAACATCAATATCACATGTTAGTTAGTTTATGTGGTGGAAATTGTCTGGTATGATAGCAAACATATGAAAAATTGGCCTACATGAACAGTTTACACCCCTAATATGACCCAATTGGAACTATCCGCCATCGATTTAAAATATGTTTACCCAGAGATATTTTTTCATTAATGATTAGCTGAATACCTAATCTTTAAGTGTAGTGAGTCATGTTTTGGCTATATTTCTGCGAAAAAAAATATTTTAGGGACCAAATTTGGTCGAGTTTTAGTCTTTTTGCTTAAGATCCACAGTACCTGAAATAGCTATTAGCTCTGATATTCTATACTGTATTTCACCGTATAAGATTTACTTTAATAAATATATTTTTATAAAGCATATTCTTTTGTTCATTTAATGATAAACTTTTTAAAGCTATCTGCCATAATAAATGAGCTGTTCATAATTGAAATTTGGTCATTTTGAGGTAAATTTAACCTTGGTTGCTAAGGAAATTTACGTTCCTTGGCAACTGACAAGAAGGACTGGGATGATTAAGATTTTAAACCGATTCTTATGAATAATGCAACTAACTTTGATGTTAGAGGTAGTGTTTCTATCACAATATTTTTTTTATGTGGCCAGCTGTTGGTTGATGCATAGAGAGAATCGATGCTAGCTTAAGAAATAATTTACTTGATAAATAGTTAATGTAAATCTTCCCAATTTTAGATAATTGAAAAGCAAATTATTATGTAATCCCCTAAGGCCTAAATGACAATAGAGAATTAAGATTAAAGAAGTGTTATACATACAAAAAAGAATTTCCTTACTTTTTAAGTTAATTTAGGTTATGTCACAAAGACTGGATATTTGGGAAATATATAAACTAGCATTATTATTTACATTAGATAAATAAGTATTTTATTAATGCTATGTAAAATGAATAATGAAAAACAACATATATGAGTTGACCATGTAGAAAGGGACACTTGGACTGTATGCTTGTGTTTTGACACTTGTAGTTTACACTTGTCTTTTAGACTTTGATTTAGACAGTTGTATTGGATTTGATATTAGACATGCTGTTTTAATGTGTCTCAGGAACTTATGTGATTATTGTGAATTGATAAACTATACTGAATGCTGATTTAATAAACATTATATATTGAACTTTGAATCTGTGTTACGTTGACATGTATTCATATAAAATCTACCAGCTAGTTCCTCCAACCTAGGAAGATGAGTAACCAGGTCAGTAACGAGCACAGCACTGGGCTTGGTTATACAGCACCCATGAATTAACGACAGTACACCAGGACACCATATTCGAATAATACACTTTGCGTCACACAAATGTTACTAACATTCTCTGACAATAGACACATGTCTAAACACTATGCCAAACTTTATATTGTCATCAGTCCTTATGTTAAAGTGAAAATTTAAAATTTAGATTACCAAGCTTACATATCTGTAAATCAAAATACATAACAAATAAGCTTTGCAAATAATTGTATACATACATCATGTACATATCGGACAATATCTTTGGTATCTTATTGATCATTTCTTTTGTATGTTTTTCGTTGTTAATAATCGACAACATGGTGTACTAAATATTTTTGTTACATGTACTATCTTATATTAGCAAATTAAAGACATATACATTGATTAATCCAATAACCTTCAATTTCATTCAAAGATTTACTGCTTTTCATATTTTGAATATGGGGAATCAATTATCCGTCTTAAGAATGAAAAACCAGTATCAATAAGTTAAAGATTATATCGCGTTATATCAAATTCGAACGTGTTTTTCGCCTAAATATTCAAAAATAAGAGCAAAGGGTGGTCGGCTTTGAATGAGAAAATATGTGCTGATGCAATGACGCATGTGTTTCTTAATACTGTTTCCTTGTGAAATAGCACATTCGTGTACAGTACGACTCAGTGTACCTGTCAACATAAAAACAGTGTTTGTGTTTTCATCAAATTGACATTATGTTCTTTTTGAACATATCAAATATTCGCCATATGACATTAAGCCTTAGATACTCTCACTTCTTGCAAGTTAGCCCTTGCAGCTTAATAAAGGAACAAAATGAATATAAATACAAGTTATTAAATAAATAAAAATTTAAAACTAACAAAAAATTTATAATGAAATAAGTCAAATACTCGTTAGTAGATCTATAAAGTAAGATAGATAAGAGAGAGGCACATGATACCAAAGGTAATTCAAACTGTTAATGTATTTAGTTCAACTGCAGTAAGTAAACTCTATGTATTATTGTAAATATTGTGAATATAAGTGTCCCATCTGTTCGTGCATTGATAACGTTTAAATGACCAAAATGGTATTTATATATATCATGCAAACATACAATTAACTTTCCCAGGACTTCATTTAATTCTTGAACCATATTGCAACATTTCGTACAAGTCAACTTTGTTTTCTATAGTGTTTTTGTTTTTAGTGTAGTAATATCTGTAAATAAGTGAGAGTTCATATACAACTGTTATAAATATAAAGCGAAATAGATCATTAAGTACGGCATTCGTATTTTGCAAAAACACATACAACTAAAGAACCTACACACCCACCCTGTTCACTTCGGTGTTTGCAGGTTAACTGTTAATCCGTTAAAAGTTATTGTTCATCTCAATGCCGATTTTTTAAAATTACGTTGACATCATTGTAACAGATTTCACGAAGCACATGAATGTACATGTATAAAACGTGTAAACAGTTGTCAGAAATAATATTTCCTCAATTAAAAACATATATGAAAAATGTTCTAAAATTTCAAGTATACAAGCATTTTTTTTTTTTAAATCCCCTTTAGTAAGAATGCGAAACAAAATAATCTGTTGTTAACTGTGTATTAGTTTCAATATATTGCAATCCATTTTATATAATTGGATCATTGCAAACCCCATAAGCGCCAGCAATGAATATATAATGATGGCATACACTTAGTTGAAGGACATGGTGGAAACTGCACATAGGGAATATAATATTTTTGAAATAATGCATTATATGTTGTAATAACAAACTACCGAAAACTATACCGCGGAAAATTTAACCGACGATTTCTGATTTCTGAGATAAAAGGAATAAAGCAAAAATCACATTTGCATGTTTTCACAACTTCATGTCCAAGCATATGATTAATGTTCATTTCCGGCAAAAATCTGTATATTATATTATAATGATAAAAAAGAATAAGTCTAGTTTCAGTTGATTGTTTGATAATGACGTTCTACTTCGATATTCCTGAGAATGTTATTGTGGGTCACATATTATGCCTTTAAAGGGATAACACTGCATGACAAAATATATGATTTAAACTTCACGGGAGTATTGGATATATAATGCCTTAAAATGGTTAATAGAATATGGTTTAAATTAGATTGTCTTCTATATAAATGTGTACCAGAGAAAACGCCAATACAACAAAACCAAAATATACAAATAAGTTTATTATATCTGAGATATATAAGGGAGGTATTGGTACAATGTAATGGCACTTTTTAAAACTTTTCTAATGAGTAGTTGGAGAAATTCGTCTCTTGTTTGTATGAACTAAATTAAAAAAAATAGTCATACTATATCAAATATATCGATTGATTATTGTTTTACTTGCAGAAACTATTCTGGGCTGCTGATGGCGGTAATTTGGAAGAGGTAAAAAGATACATAGCTGAAGGAGCTGACATTACATATAGAAATGTCGTGGTAAGATAATCAAAATTTAATAACTCAAACCCCATGCTGATAGATAATGAGTACCTAAATCAATGTTTTGACTCATACCTCATGTCAGTGTATATTTCATCACTGAGTATACATTATCACATGGTTTCACATTATCAAATGATTTCACACTGTTGGGTGCCACAAGAGAATCAACAATTATCTACCTTTCAAGTACAAAAGATTTCATAAACTATGAATTGAAGTTTGAATGTGTATTGACAAATGTGTATAATGTCTTCTTTTCTGCTTTTCGCATGATTGCATCCAGGTTAATGAATGTTGTCTGAGTCAAAGAAATTAATTGGTGTTTGAATCATCGGAAGTCTCTGATGTTTAAATGACAGATGATTACTATTACTTCGAATAAGGATAATCTCTTTTATTTGAATCAATGATAATAACTTTACTATGATTTATTGATGATTACTGTTGTTTGAATAATTGATAACTGTTTTTTGTTTAAACAATGTTAATTACTGTTGTTAGGATTAATGTTAACCATGTTAACTACTGTTGATTGATCAATAATATTAGTTTGTGTTTGGATCAATTATAATCACTGATATTGTAATCGAGAATAAGTACTGTTAAAGTTTTGCTGAAAATGATGATCACTGTGTTGTAATCGAGAACAAGTACTGATGTGCTGATCATTGATAATTTATATTGTTAGTATCTAGAATAAGTGTTGTTGTGCTGATCAATGATACGCACTGTTGTTGTGATAAAAAAAAGTACTGTTGTGCTGAGCAATTATAATTGCTGTGTTGTTATCAAGTATAAGTACTATTTTACTAAACAACGGTAATCACTGATGCTGTAATCAAGAATAAGTCTTGTTGTACTGATCAATGATAATCACTGATGTTGTAATCAAAAAGAAGTTCTACTAGTGCTTAACAAGGATACTCACTGTGTTGTTATCAAGTCTAAGTAATTGTATACTAAACAAGGATAATAACAGTTGTTGAAATGAAAAATAAATACTGTTGTGATAATTAATGATAATTATCACTGATATTGTAATGAAGAATAAGTCCGGTTATGCTGACTTAGGATTACCGCTGTTTTTTTTTTAATTCTTAAGTAATTTTATTTCAATTAATGATAAGTAATGTTGTTTCAATCAATGATAAATACTGTTATTTGAATCAAGGGTAAGTACTGTTATTTGAATCAATGGTAAATACTGTTATTTGAATCAAGGGTAAGTACTGTTATTTGAATCAATGGTAAGTACTGTAATTGAACACAAAAAGTACTGGTATGCGGATCAATGATAATCAGTTTTGTTTGAATCAATTATCATCATGATCATTGTTGTTGTTTGCATTTAGAATATAAGCTGTAGTTTGTACCAATGATCACGGTCTCTTTTTGTTATCAATAATATAGGCTGATAGGACCAAGAATAATTTCAGTTCTTGTGATAACTGATTTTCACAGGTTAAAATGAGTCAGGGATACTTACTCAATAAATGTTGTATTGCAACAAGAAATGAATGGGTTTTTTTTCTTTTGTCCTAGTATTATGTTGTTTTTAATCAAGATTAATTACTGTTGTTTCGGTCAGCGATTAAAAATATTGTTTAGATCATGGATATTAACAGGGATCAATGATCATAACTGTTTTAAGTTTAATAAATGTAATTATAACTGAGAAACGATGATATATGTTGTTTGGATCAAGGATTATTATTGATGTTGGTATCGAGAAATGATACATTTTGTTTGGTTCAAGGATAATTACTGATGTAAGTTTCGCGGAAATTTACTGTTGGTGTGATTAAGGATAGCAACTGTTGTGAGATACATGATTATTAAAGTTTATTATATTAAGGATTATAACTAGTGTTGGGATCATGGATAGTACCGGTTTGGATTAAACGTAATAAATGTTGGTTGGATCGAGTAAGGCTACTTCTTCCGGGATCAATAATATAAAATGTTGTCAGAATCTAGAACAGTTACAGTTGTGAGGTTGTTGATTACCTTGTCAATCACAATGTGTGATGGATCTATTATGTTTGCTTTCATTATAAGGTACATATCAGACCACCTTTTTTCATATGGTATAATTTTGACCTGACCTCCCGAAGGCTCATAGTCAACATATGTTATGCTTTTTTTCAGTATGAAATTTATACGATATATTGCATGATTGTTAGGAATGGCATTTTTTACCGGTAAGGATACAAATGACCTTGATCGTGTTCAAAGTCAGTGATAAGTTCTTTTTTTTTGCTAATAAAGGTATATTATTAAATTTATGAGTGATAAGTAGTACTTGTCTATCCCAAATTCATGTATTTGGTTTTCATGCTATATTTGTTATTCTCGTGGTGTTTTGTCTGATGCTTGGTCCGTTTCTGTGTGTGTTACGTTTCGGTGTTGTGTCGTTGTTATCCTCTTATATTTAATGCGTTTCCCTCGGTTTTAGTTTGTTACCCCGATTTTGTTTTTTGTCCATGGATTTATGAGTTTTGAACAGCGGTATACTACTGTTGCCTTTATTTATAAAAGTTAACAAAACTTATTTTTTTGTCGGTCTAATCAGATTTTCTTGCATTGATCTACTTTAAGTAGTTAAACAGTATGTTGTTATAAATTGCATGTTTTTGCCATAATTGTGTATGATATTCACGAGAATTGAGATATGCGTAAATACAAGATTCAAGTTTTCATGGTTTTCTTACATTTTTGAAAAAACATATACTTTCATGTTAACATGTTTTGTTAGTCTAATTGTTTAGTGTGTTCGAATTTAGGGAGCACAAGACAATAAACGCAAGTATAAAGAGCTAAGAATTGCCAATACCATATATAGAAATAAGAAGATGTGGTATTAGCGCCAATAAGACAATACTTCCTCCAAGTCACAAAACGTGTAAAACGTAAACAACATAAACAATTAAAGGTCAAAGTTCGACCTTCAATACAGAGCCTTTGTTCTTCGAACAGCAAGCTATAAAGTAACATGACTAGTGTTAAACACCTCAATCAGGAAAACAAACGTCCAATCTGTATTGAAAACGGGAATCGAGAAATACTTACACAAATTTGTTTCCTTGTATCTATGATGAGTTATCATTAACAACACTTCCAATCGACATTCACTGAGCAACTGATTCCTGAATTAGGACAGATGCAAACACATGCAGCAGATATAACGTACCGTATAGCGGGTTATTTTCGCAGGGTGTAAATTTTCGCTTATTTTCGTGGATAGAATAAAAGCGCAAAAATAAAATGTAGCTTAAATCAGGTTTTTGGTTACATGTGGTCAATCATCAATTTAAGTGTTATTCGATACTAACAAAAAAGGTGGTGACATTCACATCCCCATACCCAGTGATGCATGCATAACAGATGAATCTTCCATTTCGGACGCATTCGGTTTCTCTCAGTACCCATGAGACAACTCTGCATCCAAGTCACAATGTATAAAACATAAAAAATTAAAGGTCAAAGTATGCCATTCAATGCGGAGCCCTGGCTCACGGAACAGTGCTATAAAGGGCTCCAGGGTTTATGCTGCTACTAGTTTTTAGTATGGTATGTTTCTCCAAAGAATGTTTACATCTAAAGAAGTAATCAACTCTTTTACCCGAAGCAATCAGTGTCAGTGATAACAACAAACTCTGTCAAAATACCAGCCAAAATAAGATGTCCAAATGTAGTGATCTCACAACAGTCAACTGCCGCTATTCAGACATTGCGTGACATTGAATGTTTCAACACAACAAATTCTAACCAGAAATATGTTTTTATTTGTATATACAATATCTTCAATGTTTTACTTTATATCTTTAGACTGTCATTTCAAAAACAACAACAAAAGGATATTTGTGTGCATTGAGAACCAATTGAGAAAGACTTATAAATTCTAGCACAAAACAAAATGTTCCCAAATTGTGTGGGATTTTTTTTAAAAGTTTTATAACGCTTCATACATCAATAATAACATTTAGATAACATACATAATACACTAAGTTTCAAACCGGTTAAGTCCTATAATAGATTTTAACTTTTAAAAAAGTCTAAATAGAAAATATAACCCGGAAATCAATTGTTAATCCATAAGATACCTAATTAGTAATTATTGTTGAAATCCTTGCACATTTACATGATTTAAGTACAAATCATGATTTATTCATTTTTAAAGAAAATCTGAGTGTTTACCAAAACATATGACTTTTTAATAGATGTGGGTTTTTTTATAAAACAAATCTACAAATGTGGTCACAATATAGATATAAATGCAAGTCATACACATTATTGATATCAGATGCGGTATTATCAACTTGTTATACTGAACGACATAAACCATATTTTTTACTGTACCAATTACATAAAAAATCGATAGTTCATATAATTACAAAAATAAGCGACACCTGTATTTGCACGGTCCTTTTCTGGGATAAAAAATGGCACCGATCGTTTATGATCAAAAATATAAAATTTATTAAAATATTTCAATGTTTACTCATGTTTTGATTAAGCTACTTCTCCTGTCAAAATAGTTTATAGCTAGAATCCTTTCTTTTCTTTTACAAGATTACTAAAAGCATACAACTCTTCAACATTTCAATGGCATAACAAATGTAAAACCAAACCCTGAGGTTGTTCCTGATAGGTATGGATAAATTTTTATCTTTGAACAATGTTGGTCTATAGTTTTGTTTCAGACATCATTCTTATTTAAATTCGTCCTTATCATTTCAATAATTATATTATGTATTAGTCTTGTATGTGTCGTCTTCAGCCCATACCAAAACATCCACGATATCAGTGCAATACTTTAACACCATTCCTTTTTCTATCATGATTTTTTTTCAATTTTTCAATTTCATTATTTCAAACTATCAGAATAGTTGTAGCCTACACATGACATAATGTATTACCACCAACGATTGTCTGATAATCATAAAATCCCGATTTTATTCCTTCTCTATGTAGATTTGTAACATTTCAAATAGAAGTTATGACGAAACCGAGTGAATATATATAGATAAGTATTTTATATAAAAATCGCGGATTCATCTCACCTAAATGGAAGCTTGTTTCATTTAACAAAGATGGCGGTACGAAACCGGGATTATATATAGATAAATGTTTTTATATATAATCCCCTTAAAGTCCCATCCCTATGGAGATCGTATGTAAAAAGTGAGAAATTTATGTTCTAATTATAAACTACTCTATCATGTCTATAATTCAAAATAGTGCCTTGAAAAAGTTTTTTTGGCAAATTATAGTTATCAGCAAAAAAGGGATCGGAATAGATTTTTTGGGGTGGAAGTTTTTCTAACAAAGACAAAATGGTTGGAGGGAACTGGTATGAGTTAGCTCTTTAAGAACCTGAACACAAACCCGCATTACACAATTAAAGAATTTTTGATAAAAGATAAACAAAGGTAAGAGAGAACTGGTACCATATAAGTTAATGTCCAATCACTGATTAAAAATTTAGACAATTTGAAAACAGAAAATAATAGGTAGGCTACATTATAATATATATTTAAAACTTGCCATTACTGAATCATGCTTGTTGTCCGCACTGGATATATCAGAATATAGACCCTTTTTTTTAATTTTCAAAATTGGAAAACATCATAACAATGTTAAACATTGCTGTCTGCTTGTCAAAACTTATTTTGGGTTAGGAAATTACTTTTATCGTCGACTTTATCAATTTTCAAACACGAAATGCATATGAAGATATTAATACATTTATATGTAATCGTAGAGCACGCAAAAAAAAACCATGATATACATGCACTGTTTCTTCTGTATCTGTACAGGTAGTTTACCTTCAAAGGTAGTCGGGCGGCCGGTCGCGGGCGAAAACCAAATTGTTGTCCGTGCATTTACTCATGAACCGTTCAACCAAAGCTTTTAAAATGTTGTTACTGACAATTAAATGAAGGTCAAGTACACTAATGACGATTTTGAATTTTACCGTTCAGGAGTTATTGTTCTTGAAAGATTGAAAAATGGCTTTTCCAGTCGTGTCCGTCAATTTACTCATGAACTGTTCAACCAAAGCTTTTCAAATTTTAATATGTTGGTACTGATGACAAAATGGAGGTCAAATTTGATATTGACGATTTTCACGTTCACCGTTCATCAGTTATGGTTCTTGTGATATTGGCAGGACACAAATAAATGTTAATACATCCGGTTTGCTGTCGTTGTGACAGCCTCTTGTTGTCTATTGTTTGAGTTCAGATTCTGATTGAAGAGGTCAACATGTTGATTGGTTGATTGCTTCTCTTTATTTCCTCCATTATACTGAAGATTTACATTTTAAACGCAAGTATACTAAAAACAAGAAATGAACAACATATAATTACAGACTAAAATTAAAGCACATACACAAAAACATATTTTTTACATAAATATGTATATCTATATGCTACATTTGTTTTATTCAAATATTTTAGTAACCAAATTAAACCTATGCTTAGATAATTGGACTTTGAATTTTTCGTACAGATAAAATATATAATATTCCTAGCAACACATCATGTTTCTCCAGTTGTCAGAGTTCACAGATTGCATAGAATCTGTAATGTCAGCAAGCAAGGCTACGAATATATTGCTATCATTTCGCCGAGAAAAAAAACGTACAGATTCCTTGACTGGTAAAACATCAACAATTCCGTAAATCATGTTATTTCTTGCATCCAAAAGTTTGTCACAGTATGAAATTAGGTGATGAACGACATCTGTGGAATAACAACCCAACCAAGAGCACTGATCATCCTTTGTTGCTATTTAGCCAAGTTTTACTATGACTAAAAGTTCATAATTCAAATTTGGATAGACAACGCCAAGACGTTCAAATCTGTGAATAGTTAATATGTTTTGAATTTCGTAGTAACGACAAAGTTCTGGTTCTATAGATGATTTTCAAATATTTTCTTCTCGGATTTCAATTGATTGATTCATAATTTTGGACCAAAGGTTTTATCCGGGATATACAAATCATCCATGTAACTCTCAAGAAGGAATACATGTCATATTTGATCAGAGTTTTTATTAAATCATATGTTATTGAACGTTTATCGTATTCACCAAACAACAAGTGACTGAGACGTAAAATTATTATAATTGTTTATGAGTTGTATTGGACTTAGCTATGAGCAGCCGTCCGAGAAACAATAATTTGAAATGATCGATAAGTCATTGTATAGACCAAAGTCCGACTGTACTCGTACAAGAATCAGTTGGCAAACCGTTTATATAGACATAATACAAATCGTACAAGGTATTGTTGTGTTTGCTTTAACATTGTAGTTTCAATAAATGTTAACTATCCCCAAAGCTCACACGAGTGAAGTGCAGCTGGTAACTCTGATTAAGTCCTACACTGTATAGAGAATGCAGATTTATTTTCATCTTTTTGCACGCCTTTTATATACGATCGTATGATTTCATTTTACTATCAATCGAAGTTCGGCATGAATAATAATTTGCTTCATAGGGACCTGTGTTGCACTCATACTTTGACTCATTATGTTTACTAGTAGATTTTGATTGTTTGAATAGAAGATGAGTGCTCTTAATTGAGTTGTATATGCATATTCATTAACAATATTCAAAATTTGTTGTAAACCAGATTGTGTGCCACTTAACAAAGTGGTGTGTCCGGTAGTAAAATTGTAGGTATATGTATGAATGTTCAATCATCAACCCACAATTTGTTTCTAATAGTTAAGTGATTAGATCGTTGATAAATAAAGCACATAGCTACGATGACATAATTCGACCTGGACCTACACCTTGTTTTATTTGAAACATCTGACTATTTAAACAGTTATATTGTACATGTTTACCTGTTGTCGTATACGACATATGTATAATTTTCCACATGTTACAGGCAATTCCAGCATTCCATAATTTAAACAAAAGTCCGTTTTGCCAATGACGATCAAAGACCTTTTCGTTTTCTTATAATATTGAAAACATAAAGCTATAAACCTATAGGTTGCACTTTGTAAATACAGCTGTTTCTCCAACCACGCATCTTTTGTGAAGATGTATGTTGCACCTAATAGAGATATAACTTTGGATCGTCTTGCCAAATACGATCAATGGCCTTTTCGTTGTCTAAGAATATTGAAAACATATAGGAGGAACGTTCGATATATTATCTTATTGACTCATTTAATGTTTAAATATCAGGAATTGATCCATGTTCCTTTAAACAACCAAAATGTAAGACATTACAGTCGGAAACACGGTTGAAATAGAACAAAAGAATCGAAGCTCTTTGTTAGAGAAGGCGATGAATGCTTACTGTAATGTTTACTATAGTGACAAACAAAAATTTAATGTAATAGAAAAAAAACAAATTACAATTTTCTTCTCAATTACGAAGTGTTTTATTTTAAGAACACCATTTGCATAAGTTTTCAATTTATCTAATACATAGTTACGCAGAACAATTATATATCTAGTCGACGACGTAATTTTCGTGTCTGCCCTTCCATTATGTGACTCAAAAAAAAATTCCCAAAAATGGGAAACAATTGTATCGAAAAGAGAAAATCGAGTGCACCTTTTTATGTTAGGGCGTGTTTGAGTTGAATATTTTTTATTGATATCGTACAAAGCAAGAATATTTCATACATCGTCTCGTTTCAGATTCTAACATTTCTATATATCAAAGCTACAGGTTGACTTTATAACATAAAAAATCACAGTACTAAAAGATGGGTCAAGTGAAATACCTACCTAATGATTCACAAAAACAGAGTAGGTGTGTTCGAATAGCTATTTTTCTACTGAAAGTGCTTGACGACAGTCTTTCAAGTTGGATGATAAAATGCATATCTTCGAAAAACTATAATTTTTTGTGTGTAATAACTTGGGTTTATAGTCTTCAACCACTAAACAAATCTAGTCTGCCCTTCCACGAAATATTTTATTAGAATTTTCAGACAATAGTTTAAAGTTGAATCAATGCAGACAAGATCATTAACTGATGCTCATTAGCTAGTTGTTACATTTGTCTTTTAAAATACAACTGACATATAAGGATCGTAATGGTGCAATGTGGATAAATTTATCGGATTCCGAGAGCAAAATTGGCAGCGCGTCATCCCTACAATGGCTTCCATTTCTTCGATTGTGAAAATGAACTGGCGTAATGGGGAGATAATTTTGACGAAGTAGAATCCTGACTGATGAGGTACAACAGTGTTTATATTTTCCAAAAGCTTTTGAATACGAGACACAAATATCTTTTCTAAAAGTTTTTATAAAACTGATGTTAATGTCACAGTTCTGTAACTGTTCGGTTTATCTTTGTAACTTCCTCCATACAGTGTAATATTAATGCCATGTCTAAAAGAAACAGGTAGATATTCAGTTTTCATGATCATATTAAAAAGTATACACTAACATTTGATCACTTGATCACCGCCATAAACTATATGTTCGTAATTGATACAATCCGGTCTCGGTGCTTTTCCACACTTAAAAGTATTTTTTTGTACACAAATTTCTTCTCAGGTGACTTCTTTTCTAAGTTCTGGAATAGATGCTTTATCACTGTTTTCAAAATATATTTGCACTGTTGACCAAATTTCATGGAAAAAGGTTACATTGTGGAAATATTTACCCCATAATTCTTATATACTACTATTGTTTGTAGCATCATTACAATTTTATGACATCTTATCCTGGATCCCGCTTATTATTTTGTCAGACTCCATTATCCCGCTTACATTATGTACGTAAGCAATTGTCAGTTTTTTGTAATTTGCCGTGTTTTGCTAGACTTCATTTCCCGTTTTCACGGCACAACAATTTGACTTTCACGTGCCATGCTTACAAAAAATCGACAATTCAGCGTCACGATACGTTCCCATGCGACTGTCTTTGTAGCTGATAGACCACTTTTTCGCATACTGCGTTCTCGTTGATAAAATTCACCAATATCCATTTCAGCAGCAAGTTTTATATCCTCGATTTTTTTCCGCCTGCGATTCGTTTTCGAATACGAAATTATCGTTTTTTGTTTTATAATCAATAAAGCTGATATTAGTTTGTTTCCCTTTTTATTGTTGTTTATCCGTTTTGTCTTGCATTATTTTGCTCAAAATGACTGTTATTGAGATTTATTTTTTACCAATCAATGTTCCAACTGGAATACAAGAATTTGCCAACATTTGAAGAGCGTTTTTTAGTAGAGAGGAGAATATCTCAATGTTACCTTTTGATTAATTATCATAGTTTGTGTCAATTTATGTTATTTACGTTTGATGTCCTACTTAGAAGATCAATCTTCATCTGTACAAAGACTGGATAATGATTAATAATTCTCATATTCCATGTGGAAACCCGCAGCATATCAGTAATTACAAAAAGTATAAAAAAATAGTTTAATTAGTCCCCCTGAGAGTCTGTTTGGTTGTTGTTTGTATTTGAGTTGTAGGGGACGTCACCCTTCCAGTAAATTCCTTTTCGCCATAACTGATTGTCCGTTTCAATTTTATTTAAAAGTCATCTTCATTTATATTCACACGCATTATATATGTAATATGTACATTTTTCTGTTCCGCATACGTTTTCGGGGCACTACTTACTAGTTCGTATGGTTAATCGGCAATAACATTATGTAAAACCATTTATTTGTTCGTTTGCTAACAAAACACCTCGAAATATATCTGTTTCATTGTCAGTTACTTTGGTCTCTATTGGTCGCACCACTTCATCATATTGGAGGTCATTTGTTAGTATATAGTAATCAACGTAATTTTCAGACTCAGTGTACATTGTGTTGTCCTCTACGTAATTATCACAATCATTTGATTTACTTTCATGAGGGACAATGTTATTTTCACTTGTTATCGGTTGCTTACTGATATACATAATGTCTCTCGATGCGTCATTTTTCGTTGATTTATTTCTTTTGCATTTTGTTTTTATGTTTATTGTCTATAACGTCCAATCGGCTTATTATTTTGTCGTGAAGCTGCCTTTGTTTTTCGTTGTCATAAATGTTGTCGTCTTTGTCTTTTATTTGTTTTGCTTGTAACTTAACGTTAGCTTGAAGTTTACAATGTCTGTCCCGGCTCGCGTAGATTTTGCTTTGCAAGTTTATTTTCTATGTCATTTTCTTATAATTTGTTTTCAGGAATTTTGTTTCATTTTCAAAGTTTTTGTTGAGTTTGTCATTTTGTCATTCATAGGTTTTATGTTATCATTAACCATCTGTTTTATTTCCATTAACATTGAAAGCACAATAGTATTTTCATTTTTTGTATTGTTTGTTTTGTTTCATTATTTGTTAAGGATATCGATCAATTTCAAATCCGTTTCATCAAATATTGTAGCTGATATTTTGCTACTTGAAATACACTGTCTCAACTCAGAAACATTATTTGCTCCTTCAAGATACTGATAAAAGACATATATGTCATCCGGTAATTTTTCACCTTGTGGCTGACCATTGTCATGCTGTGTTCTATTTACTATTTTTTTTGTATCATGTTTGCTCAGGTTTCCGTATTAAATCAAATAAAGAATGTCTAATAGGACGGATATCATCTGCGTCTGTATGTGTCAGGAGGTTTTTAATGTTTTTCTATCAAGCTGTCGAAAGCTAGATTTTATTAATTCAAACATGTCTTGGTCATTAAAGTGACTATGGGTAATACTATTTTGTGTATAGTCAATCATATCGTTCAACAGATCTATTTCATTTTGTTCCGTTATAAACTAATTATTTTAGGCTATGTAACTCATGTCTATTCAAAACTATTTACACACTTGATGAAAACAGAATCTTAAAAAACATGTTCCTTTTGGACAAGTTAAACAGTCCATTCTGTAAAAAGTTGTGGCCTCAAATCTCTCCAATGTTTTACAGAATGGACTGTATATATTAGTTAAATCACGTTTAACATATTACATAACATCTTTTCAGTGTGAACATATATCCTCTGTTTGATATATTCACACAAAATCAAGTTGATGATCAGACAGGTTAAATGGACAACAAACACTTGTTCAAATTATATATTATTGTTTATGTAAAATGAAAATACAACCGTGAAAGTTCATTTTTTCCAGTTTTGACCAGTGATTTGTGTGATAGATATTTAATTCGTATTTAAGGTAGATCGGGTGTCTTCCTCAATTTTGGATTTGGAAAAATCAGATAACAATCGCTTTAGATCTTTAATGAAATTCGCAAATTTATAGACTAGTAAATATATTTGTAGTTCAGGTGTAAGACTTTTCACGTCGATATAGAAAACCACCTTTTTTATCATCAATTTACGGCAGCCGCTGTATTTGTTTTATTATGTTTTTTTCAATTATTGTCATTTAAGGGTAGATAAGATAGATACAAGGGAAGATAACACGAAGTTAATTTTATAACAAAATTGTTGTGCATTTAAATATTGTATTATGTAGCAAGAAAACGAGTACCGTGACCCAATTATTTCTTTTTCTTATCTGAAAGCATATTCTTCGAGCTATATTTTTATATTTTATCTTTGAATTCTATTGTGTAGTTGGTTTTTTTTTCTTTATTTGGGTTTTCCATGGATAATGTACTCGAAATCTGACTATTTTGCTCATCCCGTAGTGTGAAAAAAGCAGGGTGACCCATACTTTTTAATCAAATTTCAAGCATAATATTAACTTCATTTTGACAAATAAGCAAACAATTCTTATTGGTTAAAATTAAGAACCACATCTACTTTAAAACAAAACAAATTTCAGTTTCTCACACAAGCTATGATGTAAAGAAGGGGAAACATCTTATATTATGTTTTAATATAACATAACTGGCCTAGATTATGATCTTATAACATTCGTAGACTTATATATGAGTGTTGTTTTATTGTAGGATGGATACACAGCCTTACACGCGGCTGCTCGGAGCGGACATCTGCATGTCGTACAATGGCTGATCGAAGAATGTGGAATGGATCCCCTGGATAAGTCATCAGAGGTAATATTGGATGTTTGCTACTGCAATATGTTAAATAGTGAATCATTAAAAACATTACTTACAATAACCAACCGTCAACCATTACAGACACATAGTCAACAATAAAACATATTTAAACATAGTTAGGTGTGTATTTCTAAAGATCGCATGATTCCTCTAAAAGAAAAATGTTGCTTTTCAAATATGTTCATATTTAATGCTTCCTCAACCAATGTACATATATGCAATGTTAAGTAAACTAATGTGTTTTTCTGTATACCTTTGTCCAACTTAGGTGATACCAGAATAAAATGATATACTGATTTTCTTTTTATTGTCATTTACTTTTCCATACACTTTTTTATTATAATTAAGGACTATGATTACGTCCCTTTAACATGTTTTTAAAAGAAATTTCAATATTTTCTTTACATGGAAGCGCAGTCTCATACATTTTGGTGCGAATTTAGATAATGAACAGTAGAATTGCATATTAAAGTGCTTGCTTATAGGCTTTATGTAGTTAAACAAATATTTTATTCTTATTCCTGTGGATACACAATTGCTTTGGAAAGTTTAAAGATAAGTTGTAATAAAAGCATTTTTTTTTATTTGAAAAACGTATAAGTGTTCAGAATCTTAAAAGAAAAAAATTTCAGATTATAAGATGCAAACTTAAATTAATAACCACTTAAAAAAAAATAGTGTTATGCTTTTAACATAAAATATCTCTATGTATAGAAATTGCATAGCGAAATTATGCATGCACAGAAAAGGGTTGAATATAAAAGATACTCTGATTGGTGTTCAAATTCCAGTGGCAACCTTTAGAAGGATCTGATTACCCTTCTGGAGCACCAAATATCACCCCCAGTTTTAGGTGGGTTTCGTGTTGTTAAGTCTTTATTTTTCTTTGTTGCGTCTTGTTAACTATTATTTGTCGGTTTGTTTTTTCGGTTTAAGCTAGGCGTTGCCAGGGTTTTTTTTTAACTATGAGTTTGACTGTCCCTCTGATATCTTTCGCCCCTCTTTTACATACAAATCATAACAACAACAAAAAGTTTTGTTAAAGCATTATAAGCTTAATCCGATTTTTTATTAACTTGATGATAAGGCTATAGGCAGAAAAGTTCACATTCAAAGACAACACCAACAAAGGTTTGTGCATTGTTTTACCCTCTTCTTAAATGCCATTTGCGATACTGAAATACGATTAGCATTCAATCTTTTGTTTTTCAGTTAGCAACTTACACTTAGTAATATTGTTTTCTTTTTTTTTTCACCTTTTTCGGTGAATATGAGAAGATTATTAGTATATGTTAATTAAATAGCTTCTCAGCAACACATACACAACAATAACTCATCTAGAGATCAGCACTCAGTCTTTAAAAAAATTTAAAACAATTTTTTTTTTATATACGACAATTTTGTTTCCCTTCCTTTGATGTGTTCGCGCTTTTTATTTTGTTTTAACATTTCATTGGAGTTCGGCTTTGTAGTTATTTTACTGTTCATTGTATTGGTGGTTCCGACGCACTTTTCCGGATTTACCATCAAAAATAAAATGACTAAATTTGTCAAACACTTCTAGGAACGTACGAATGCATTAAGAAGCGAGTTGGCAACACTTCCCTATCCCTTTCATATAATCATTCTTTATAGATTGTTCATATATTAAACATTGGCACTTTTTTTTCAAATACATTTTTTCGAACCAATTTAAAAAATACATCCTTTTGAAAAAAAATATTGTCCTTAAAGTATTTTTCCAAACGCATTGAAATATGACGAATAACAGGATAGCTTTTTATAAAGATAATTGATGGTTATCAATTTGAGAATGCAAATGGGGAATGTGTCAAAGAGACAAAACCCGATCATAGAACAGACAACAGCAGAAGGTCACCACTAGGTCATCAATGCAGCGAGAAACTCCCGCACCCGGTGTCGTCCTTCAGCTGGCCCCGTAACGAATATATATAATAGTTCAGGTATAATGGACGTCATACTTAACTCAAAATTATACACAAAAAACTTACATTACAAATGATACAAGACTAACTAAGGACAAAGGCTCCTGACTGGGGACAGGCGAAAACATGCGGTGAAGTTAAACATGTTTTTTGATATCTCAACCCTATATGTTTTACCCCTATACATCTAGCCAATTTCAAAAAATAAACGCATAATAATACGCACATTAAAATTCAGTTCAAGAGAAGTCCGAGTCCGATGTCAGAAGAGGTAACAAAAGAAAATAAAGAAAATGACAATAATCCATAAATAACAACAGAATACTAGCAGTTACTGACATGCCAGCTCCAGACCTCAATTAAACTGATTGAAAGATTATGTCTTCGTCATACGAATATCAGGCACAATCCTTCCCGTTAGGGGTTCAGTATTATACCATCTTAAAAAAATATGAGAAGAACAAAACCCGTGTCCTGTCAAAAACTGGTTTTTTTTAATAAATGTGTTTAACTGCGATGCAAAACCTCTATAAAGGAATCAATATTGAAGCCAAAAAATGCAATCTTTGATGACCTGGCAACAGTATCGCATCTGTATCCCTTCTTAGTAAGTCTGTTTAAAGGTTTTGTTAGCTTCTGAGGTAAATACTGACATTTTGGTGCGTTTTAAAGAATATTACCGAAAACAATTGGAAACGGTTGAGTTAAATTTACGAATGATGTCCTAGTACCGATGATAAAATTTAGTAAATGATTTGACTAATTTGTGATATCGAAAACATGGTGTAATAATATTTTAGTAATACATAAATTTCTCTCGTTAAAATCTAAAACGCTGTTACATACTCGAGCGAATCGTTCAAGTTGAGTTATATAAACACCGTAAGATGGTGACAATGGAACATCACCTTCTAAAAATAAATAATTAACGATAGGAAATGAAAAATCATCTCTTTTATCATAAATGTTTCTTTTAAATTTTCCGTTAATGATATAGATATCAAGATCGGCGAAAGGGCAGTGGTAGTATTGCTAGTATTACCTTTACTTAAAGTAAGTTCATCAGGATAAATTTCTTTAGTATACATACTGAGGTCGTCATTATGGAGAGCCAATATCATCCAAATATAATGAATATCTAAAAGTATTATTAGATTTGTGTATGAGATGTTGTTTCGATGGGTCTTTGCTGATTTTAGTCATAAATTGTAACTCATAGCAATACAGGTCCGCTATAAGTGGTGCACAGTTAGTCCCCTTTAGAATTCCGATAACTTGACGATATACAGAATCGTCAAAGCGAACGAAACTGTTATCTAGTAAAAATTCAAGGGCAGATTTGTATCAAAGCATGTCTAATTGACATAGTTCTTTTGTTTATTTCTATTAAAAAATTACCTAAAAGAGTTTGAACATATGTATTTACATTCTGACTTTCTAACTTTGCCACTCCCAGTTTACCTGGATTTCCTCTTGCTTACAAATGTTTTCTGTATTGGCTAAGAAGTAGCTTCGCTTACAAAGATGTGACAATACTCCATTAAACATTCTGTTCTGGCATTTACTACATCAGCATTAGAACGGTATGCCTTTACATTGTTTAAGACGTGTAAGATAACCACACTACTGTATATGTAGAAACACTCAGTGCAATATAACTAAACAGCTGCGCCATGAGCGCATGATAGGTCCATCGCGTTTTCAAAAAATAAAGTTGAATAACTTCTAATGTCATATCAAAAATTTATGAAAAATAAAGGAAGGTTTTCATAGTAGTTATAAGCCAGTCATCAAAGTTTCAAGAAAAAACCCTTATATCACTTTATAGATATTGTCCAAAAAATAGAAAATCTTAATTTTTTATGAATACAACCCCATAAATGAGAAGCGTAAAATCGAAATATTCTTTTTGGTGTTCCTGTACTTTTTTGTCGTTGTAGGATACCCAATATCCATTGTGATTATAATACTACTTCAAGGGACTAACGAATCTTAACGTTTTTGGTGGGGTTCGTGTTGTTTATTCTTTAGTTTTCTATGTTGTGTCATGTTAACTATCGTTTTTCTGTTTGTCTTTTTTCATTTTTAGCCATGGCGTTGTCAGTTTGTTTTAGATTTATGAGTTTGACTGTCCCTTTGGTATCTTTCGTCCCTCTTTTAACGAATGTTAATAAATACTCGTCCATCTGTAACTATCACGTGTTATCTATGCGTTTTAGTTTTCCATTGTCTTTAATAGGACAAGTGTATTGTACATCTCACATGTCACTTTATTCATACAAAAAAATCATCAACAATTTGATTATGTATATGATTTGCATATAAGGAAATAACTTTACATGATTGTTTGAGAGGACATTGATAAGTGGATCTTTATGTTGTTATTTTTTCAATAGACGACGTTGACCGAACTATTTTTTGAAACCAATGTAGATAGCGGCGTTAATAACACAATCCAGTTTGCCGTACAAAATATTCATTTTTCACTTCATGTTAATCGTTAAATGTATTAATAAACACAAAACCTTAATTACAATGATAATAAGATATGTTATTAACTTATTTTGCAATCACCAACAAAGTGCGAAAAAACAAATTTCTTATTAAAGAACTATAAGTTTGATTCCGGGTATAAGGTTCATACACTGTCCCCTAACATTATACATTGTTAGATGTCTTTAAAATGGTTCGAACTCCGACATCTAAACCATATAATTATGTTCTCAATTGCAATGATCAGACCTTTCTAGAGAACCAGATGTGTTTGTCCATCCTCTATATTGTAAATCGTTAATAAATATATTGGAAACTGATCATATCCCAACCTGTCTATTATTCTGTGACAAGGCCTTTGCAGTATACACGCCATGTGTGATTTTTTTTTTATTTCGAGTGATGCCCAACCATTATATCATTAAATGTTAAATATAAAATAGAAGAGCGCACATGCTGAAATTTTTGTCTGCTTTACTTATCATGGTTGGACTATTGTTAAAAGACTGTAATATGAAGGTTGTACTACAAGTATCACATAAACATAAAAATATCAAATCTAAATATACATAAAGTCAAGGTCAGATGAACACTGCCAGTCAGACATGTACACCTAACAATCATACCACACATAACTCCAAAAATAGTTAGCTAGTTGATTATAGCCTCTGACAAACCGAGTCTAACTCTTTATTAGCGTAATAATAAATTAATAACTTATCTGTGTCTATGATAATTGTTTGAATTACAACATGCATAAAAGTCCTTGGCTCTGGCAGTCTCTATCAGCATACTTCATAATTACACAGTATATTTCTTTTATGTAGCTTCTCTGTGTTACAGTTCCATATACCATGTGTATTCTAGAAGAAAAAAATAATTAATTAATAAAATTAAAGTTTGATATTTACAATTTGACTTTATGAATGATAATAGTTCATCAAAGAATAAAAAAAAAATAATTAACAATTAAATAAAAATACCCTATGATTAAATTCAGAACATATCATGAGATCATGTGCAACAATCTAGTAAAATATAACATATATTTTTGCATATCTTTTAAGCTATTACATTGTGATATATATTAATTCCCTTTACAACTTCAAGAAAACATATTTTAAAAGCTTAAAGTATATTTCACAAAGTTCATTCAACGAAAATTAACTTGTAGCATGCATAGTAAAACACCATTCTTGAAGAAACAATTCAAAAACTTAAATTTGGAAATGTTCATAGCTATTCAAGAAATGATACCTATCACCTTTCGCATCTATCCAACCGAGATTATATAATGTCAACAGAACCAACTATAGGTCACCATACGGCCTTCAAAAAGGAGTTAAACGTGCACGATATAGCAAGCTGTATAAGGTCCAGAATGGAAAACAAATATTTACATTTAAGTAAACATTAAACTTTGTACAGCCCAAGCGGTTTTCGGGATTGAACTACATTAAAATGTCAAATGAGATACAACGACAACGGTCTGATTTAGGGGACGATCATTTGATATTCTTATAAGTGGGGACAGGTGGAATTATTCTGAAGTTGTACGCACTTCACCTGTTAACAGTTTGGCTACTCTCTTGTTTACGGTTATTTTAAGATTTTTTTACAGCATTTACCGGGTCAGAATATTCATTTCGAAATCATCCTGGCTCCCATAACCTTTCCTCCTGGAATATCCGGATTCTATAATTTTGAGACCAGTAATGAAATTTGGTAGTCAATTGGCAAAGAATTCATTTTCGTTAAAATGTTAAAATGTTAAAATGATCAGAAAGCAGTTCATATATACTCTTCTGTTGAAATATATGATAAAGCGTATAAAACATGGCAAAATCCGGATCACATGCCGTATCACCCTCGGCCAATAACATCCCACGGGCTTAAAGGCCCTCTGGCTAATATTGGTATCTCAGGATGATACGGCATATGATACGGATTTTACCATGTATTATTCTCTATGTATCAACCCCATACAAAGTCAGTAATTTTATAATGTGACTACCTTAAAGATATTTAATTAATTTAACTAACTAATTGGAAACAGTTTTATAGATTAAACCAAACAAATTCCTTTTGAAAACATATATTAAGACAAAATCAGTAATATGTTATATTTTACCTTATTTGAACTGATACAACGTATACCATTACAGTTGAAAAATAACTCTATTGTTGTTTTTTTCTTTCATGACAGATGATATTTTACGTGAAATTGACATTATTTGTAAGGTGAGGGTCATTTTGACTTTATATGATTGAAAACTTCATACTAAGTATTTTGAATTTTGTAATTGAAAACTTTTTGGGAAGAAATATCTAGAATTTAGTTCTAATACAAATATCTACTATTTATGAAGCAGAATCAGTATAAGTTTGTTATTTAACAGTAAATATAAGAGGAAAACAAATAAAAATAAAAAAAATGAATTGTTTTAAATTGTGAAGTTGACCTTTTAACTTTCGTTTTTAAATCTGTTGAACCATATCTGATCCTTACGACAGGCTTATAATACATGGTTTCCTCTTTCAAATGACATGTAATTTAGCTTTTTGTTCGGTAGGACGATTAAATCTAAAAAATTCTGTCCTTTGACACCCCACTAGAATGGATGCAAATATACAAGGACCTGTTTTCAAAGTTTTTTTAAATGTTGTGCAGAATTTATAAATACTCATGATACCATTCTTCCAGGATTATCACATACCATTTACAGACTTGTATATGTTATCATTATAGGAAGGTGAAACAGCATTACATTTGGCAGCGGCGAGTATATGTGGGTTGAAGTTAACAAAATGGCTTGTTGAAGAGAAAGGAATGGATCCCATGGATAAAACATTGCAGGTAACATTTTCAATTAGAAACGTAGTGCTATCCTTATAGTGAATCACTTAAAAAGTGTTTTGAATTACATCGTTTTTTAATTTTGAATTATTATATAGTTTTTAAATGTGGTGCAGAACTTAAAAATACTCATACATAGTATTTTTAGATTATCACATACTATTTACAAATTTTTATTAGTTTTCAATATAGGAAGGTCAAGATGTTGTTTTTTAAAATCCGGTTGAACCCTCCCTCAAGAAAATCAAATCGGTGCCCCCTTAAAAACAGCTTAACACCAAAAGATTCTTTAGTACACACTGTATTTAACATAGATGTAAATACAAATGATGTATATATAAACTATCTTTTTGGATAAAGCTGTTGCTCATATCTTTTTTAACCGAATAAAATATGGTCATATTGTCAAAATGTGTGTGATGTTGCTTGTGACCTTTCTGCACTAAAGAGTCCAAAAGCCTGTTTATTAACAAAATTAACATGATTTTAAAAGGCTTGATTAATATAAAAAAGAAGATGTGGTATGATTGCCAATGAGACAACTATCCACAAAAGACCAACTATAGGTCACCGTACGGCCTTCAACAATGAGCAAAGCCCGCATAGTCAGCTATAAAAGGCCCCGATAAGACAAAGTAAAACAATTAAAACGAGAAAACTAACGGTCTTATTAATGTAAAAAAATGAACGAAAAACAAATATGTAACACATAAACAAACGACATGCACTGAATTGCAGGCTCCTGACTTTGCACAGATACATACATAAATAATATGGCGGGGTTAAACATGTCAGCGGGATCCCGACCCTCCCCCTAACCTGGGACAGTGGTATAACAGTACAACATACGAACGAACTATAAAAATCAGTTGAAAAAGGCTTAACTCATCAGATGGACAAAAATACAAGTGGATGTGGCCCGGTACTTATACATCCCGACACAAAAAGACACAATGAACAGATCTGAGAGTACTCGCAGTTATCTGACAGCTAGTTCAAAGCCACTAAAAACTAATAAAAAAAGCATGCATCTTAGACTAAACTTTCAATCCGTACACATCCAACATCCAATGGATTTAGTGTAAAGACGTCATAAACAGCCAAAGAAAAACACGACCTTGTGCCATGGCAAGTTACAGGTATCGACAGATTGTAGATCCATGAATATGTATATGCATATAACATACTAGTAATATTTAGTTAGCTTTTAATTTACTGATAACAAAATCAATATTTATACCAATAAAAACAATATTCAATGATCTTATCACAGTGTTGAATAGGTAACCTTTTAGAATAAGTTTATTTAAAGGAGCGACAAGTTTACATGGATCATTTCTAAATTTTCGGGCACGGTTAACAACATTTCCGTAAAAATGAGGATGTGCTATCCCGTTTGAAATAAGTTTCCTACAGGTACAACCAAACTTCAAAACCAAATCTGTATATCTATGGAAAAAATAAGTAAAGTTTTAAGTAATTTATGGTATCGATATCCCTGGTTTAGTAATTTACCAGTAATACATAGGTTGCGTTCGTTAAAATCAAAAATGTCACAACAGACACGGGCATAGCGAACAAGTTGTGAAATATAAACACCGTAAGATGGTGCCAAAGGAACATCACCATCTAAAAATGGAAAATTAACAATAGGGAACGAAAAATCGTCTCTTTTGTCGTAAATTTTAGTGTGGAGTTTTCCGTTTAAAACCGAAATATCTAAATCCAGGAAAGGACAGTTATTACCGAATAAATTTGATTTATTTAAAGTAAGTTCCTTGGGGTAAATTTCAGCAGTATATTGAGAAAATTCTTTATTAATTATTGAAAAAATATCATCAAGATAACGGTAAGTGTTGTTGAATTTATCAATTAAATGCAATTTCGACGGGTCTTTACTAAGTTTAGTCATGAACTGTGATTCGTAACAGTACAAAATCAAGTCTGCTATTAAAGGGGCACAATTAGTGCCCATGGGGTTACCTACAACCTGTCGACAAACTTTGTTGCCGAAACGTACATAAATATTATCAAGGAGAAAATTAACAGCTTCAATCAGCTCATCACACCTCCAGTAAGTATATCTAGTATGTTTACCTTTCGCATTAGAGAAGAAGGCTTTAAATGAGTTGCAGCAAATATAATTACATTCAGCTTTAACAAACGACCATTAAATTAAATAGAAAAACTTTGGTTTAATAAGATAGTGTGGAAGTGTAGTGTAAAGAGTAGAAAAATCAAAACTATGAACAGAATCAAAAGGACCATCAAAAGCACGTAATTTATCTAAAACATCCAAAGAATATTTTACACTTCAAAAATTGTTTATACCACTATGTTCATATATTTTTTTACAATAGTTTATGATAAGCTCCTTAATAGTAGTTAATGGATTAGTTAAGAGCACTGAAAGATTAGTTGTAGAACACTTACTAGAGACCGAGATGAAACGATATTTAAATGTATTTTGTGTAGTTTAGGTAGCCAATACATAGTAGGGAACTTCAAATGTTCAGAAGAAGCCTTAAGCTTTGATGTGGTTGTGATATGCTTGTTTACTATATAACTCTCTGTGGAGCGGATGGACTTGAATGTAGATGAATTTAACATTTCATTCTTAAGAACGTCCGTGTAGTATTTACGGCATACCACCACCACATTGTTGACTGCTTTGTCGGCCAGTACAAACACAAACCGCTTTGAAAGTTTATTTATTTCTTATTCTGGAAATAGGTGTATTATGTACTCTATTATTTACTTCTAAATTATTTTCAAAATGTGATATTCTCTTTTCTACCACATTCATACATTTATTTAAATACGAATCAAGAGATTTTTTATCAGATTTTTCCCGTTTACACCATTTTTACAAAACGAGGAAAGAGCATCTTTGGTGACTTGACGACACTCTTTCCAATCTATTTTAGATGGAGGACGATATTTTGGTCCTTTTTTCAAAAAGTTTTTAACCTCTCTGTCCTGGACGATATTGAGTTCCCCTGTAATAACATGGCCATATGGAACATATCTAAACTTCGACGATTCACAGTTTCACGTTAAGGGAGTATTACTATCTATATTCACGTCTGATGTAACCGACGTAAGTTTTCTATACTTTACAATTTCCGGGGCCAAAAAAATGGCTTTGATCATAAAAACCTTTTGCTCGATAGAACTTTACAAATTTGGTTCAAGAATCAAATAAACTATATAAGTACAGCATATACCAATTTTCATGTGTTTGGTTAGACCCGGTCTCGGTTTCAAACCCACAACCATCTACTCTCGAGGCGACCACGCTACAACGAGACCAACAGAGATGTACAAATTCCCGGTCACGTCCACTCTGGGTTTTTGTCATATGTATTTCTATTTGTATCCACCTAATGAGTTAATAAAAAAAACTCAAAAATTGCCTCCCGCTGAGCCAGGAGATAATTTTAATTGTCTCTCTCAATAAATTCAGGTGTACATTGGTTGTATAGTTGTTTGTATTGGTGTGTAGTATTTGACAATGAGATCTGTGGGGAATTTATTACAGTATTTCTTGAATTGTGGGAAATGTATGATGTGTTGATATAACTAGAAGTCTCTGTTCATTAATTCCGGTATGGATTTTGCTGATTGTTGAAGGCCGTACGGTGACCTTTACTTGTTACTTATTCTTCATTTGGTCTCTGGTGGAGAGTTGTTTCATTGCCAATCATACCACATCTTCTTATTGTTATATTGACGTAGCGTGGTTGAGATCTAGCAAATATTCCTTGTTCAAAGCGACGTTAAGGGCATGAGGTATTGAACTACATGTATCTGTGAGTAGGGAGTTTTGACTAAATCTTGAAATCATAGTGTGACTTTGAGATGAATGACAGTTGTGAGAGTTTTCAGGTTAAAAAAGGAAGACAGGAGAAGACATAGAATGACAATTGCGAGTAATATGGTATTTCACTCGAACTTGTATGTTTTCATATAAACACGATCATTTTTTTTAGTTAAACAGTTCTTACTGTAATTTTTGTATGGTTTGATTATGTGGGTATATATATTTTTTTCCTTTCTCTCTTTTTTTTTCTTTTGGAATGGTGTTCTGTGATAATAATATAAAAACCTATGAAGTATCACGTTCGAGTAATTTTTAAGAAAATTCTACGAATATGCTTTCCCATAGGTTTTATACATAAACATTATCGGAATTCAAAGCTTAATGGTATTTTGCCAAATTGTGATTTTTTTTTACCTTAACTAAGGGAATACAATTTACCAACATTGCGTTCAAATTGTTGAGACACTCAAATTATTGAAGGAAAAAACATTTTCATTTTTCATATCCTTGAGTTTCCCACATGTAATGGCACCCTTTTTTAAATTCCTTAAAGATTAATTGATTGATTGTTTGCTTTATGTCCAGTTGCAAATATTTGATAAAAAATACAATAGGCAAGTTGTTATTGAGGTCGAATGGAATAAGGGCCGATAAATTTGAAAAACCACTGGTAAATTACCATTAATTGGACAGAAACAGAAAGTTTTTCTCGCAACATGCCATCTACCTCAAATAATTGTTGCAAGGGATCTCAATGTGCATAGACTATTCCACTTTCTCTCTACATGAGACTTCGAATTTATGGTCCCAATTCTGACAGGACGTGGTTACGTATTTATAAACCAAGATTAGAGCAAAACAGACGCCGTATTTTTGCAAGGGTTACCCGCTGGACGGAAGAAACAAATGACCCTGATTCTGTTTACCAGTCACTCTTCGGAAAATGCCTAGTATAATTTGTATATAGGCAACTTGCTGCAAAGTTCCATTCGGTTTGGTTTGAAACCTCTGAGAAATTGAGAGGACATCTAGTCATTTAATTCAAATAGTTATTATAATAATTAAAGATACTGTAACAAAGTCCACAAATCTAAACTACCCACCAAAATAGTGAGAAAGTGTAATTAAATATTAAAAAGTGTAACTAAATTGTTATACGGGGATAAGAAATAGTTCCGAAAATAGGTAACCCCTAAATAAAGTGGCAGCACGGTCATTGCTTTGGTAAGAGAAACTCGAAAAATAACTTATACAAAAAAAAAAACCAAACAAGTTGCTTTCTTTAAAAAAAAGAAAAGCAACAATACGTGAACCCAAGACCGCTGACTGGTCACTAAAAAAATGTTGCTGAATTTTTGTTTGCTTTTGAATTGAAATGATTTACTGTGAATAGAATCAGATAATGATGATGTTAAAACACCTTTATTAAAAATATGTAATTGTGTGTAGATTTTTGCACAAGTCAATTGAAAACAATGTCAGATAGTTGTGAATAGAAAAGTGTATATATACAGCTACTACATGTATTTGCATATACATTTTAAGGCTCGACTTTTTTATTCATTACTTGAGAGTGTACATCATTTTTTCATAACCTTTTTGCAAATCCCAGTTTCTACAAACCAGATGTCTAGTGCAAGTTGCACAAACTAATCGCAATATACATTTAAACACTCAGTTTGTTTTATAATTCGGATGCATTTATTTATCTATTATATCTTCATATTGTGTTTCCTGGATGCCTTCAATTATTCTCAACTCGTTAGAAGCTGTCTGTGCTCATGGTAGATATTGTATAGATGTGATGCGAAACTCTGTGGCATGCAACTTATGAGAAGGTTTCGTTCATTTTTCTTGAGAGTAACACACTAGCTTCATTGAGACCTCTTATGTAGAGACTTGTTTTGGTCTCCTAAAACATCTCAAATTTTAAGGATTTCCTGATTTTACATACATCAATCCAAATATTCTACAGGGAAACTTGGTTTTGATGAATATCTTGTTTTCAGAAATTTTATGAATATCTTCACATACACTCAAAAGAACCAATGTATATAAAAAGATATGTAGATATAAAAAGATACCAGGATTAAAATATTGTACGCCAGACGAGAGTTATGTCTACAAAGAATCATCAGTGACACTCGAATATAAAAAGTGAAAAAAGACCAAATAAAGTGCGAAGTTAGGTAATTTATTCTTTAGGTAGAAAATCCTTAGCATTCCGAAAATGTCAAGGTTTATAATAGGACAGTGACTCAAAAAAGAAACAGCTAGAGGTAAGAATACCGTAAGTGATGATGATCGTGTCTGAAAGTCACTTGCCAAGCTCTTACTGCCATGTCCTAAATTTAGATAAGAAGAGCGAAAATTCGCATTAATATTTGTACATGCATGTAGTATTTTTGCGCAATAAATAGTAAATAGAAAGCATACGCACTAATACTATGGATAAGAATACGCATTTGCGTCATCACATTTATCAATCTAATAGTTGAATTCGGCTGTCAAACTACCTACCTCAGGTGTTTTGACTCCGGATTCATTGACATTCTATTCGTAATTTTTGTGAACGCAAACGAGTATTTACGGATGGACATTGTATTTATCAAATCAATCTCTTTTTAAAGTCTAACATTCCACTATATGTATATATTGTTATACAAAATATAAGCAGAGAGCTATAAATCCGTACTAAAACAGTATAAAATAATTACATTTGTTATGATTATTGTAAAGTATTAATTACGTTTTTTGTGACATGCAAGTATCTTTTCATTTACGGCCGTTTGAAATTTAAATATTTATGTAACTTTAATTTGGCATCCCTGCTCGTTGGTGCTCATAATGTTGCATATAATTTTCATATTTGTAATGACTGTTCAAACCTGTGAGACATAATGCACGTATATATGACAATTTTAATTTTATTCTATTAAGAAGAAATTCAGTCTCAGTCTACACTTACAATTAATATTCTCTTGGTCTGGTAGTATCTATTAATTAAATTAGATATTTTTTGACAGAAAATCCTTTTGTTTGATTATCTTTCTGCTTTCCGACCAGTGTTTCTGACCTAAGATAAATATTGTTAACAGAAATATCGTTTTCTTAGTTTTCTTCATGCTTTCCGACATTTTCCCATGCTATGATTGAAATACAAAATATCAAATGAAAATCGTTCAGAAAAAATCAGTTTATTCTGGGACATTATATTTCAATAAACTATTCCCAGGTTTATTGTCACAATGCACAACAACAGCACGCTGTATTTAAGAATTGAATGCTCTTTTTTGTTATTTATTGGGGTGTTAAATCGTTGACCGAAGTACATTTTGTATGAAGCGCGGAAGCGCTTCATACTAAAAATGTGCGCACTGTCAACGCTTTTACAACCCTATAAAGTTACAAAAAAAGCATTCAATACTTATAATTACATTTTTACTTAAAGGATCATGAAAACACGCCTTTTATCAAGTTTTTATTTCATTTATCTGTGCACTTTATTGTGGGACCTCGTGTCATCATGAATGAAAAGTTGCATTGTTTAATGCAATTGATTAAGGAATATCACGAGATTGCTAGTTACCCAATCAGAATAACGTATTATAATGAAACATACATCTAATGTAATTATTAAATAATACACACACAACGCGTACAGGGACCGTCTCAAAGCATGGAAAATGGAATTTGATTGTTGAAAAATACAGTGTCACGTGGTAGCCTATCCATAGAGGGACCGTAGCAAAGACATAGATAAGTACCTGAGTGTATAAATGATCGAAAATTTTCGAGACTTTTGTCATTGTTGAAGGTGGTACGCTGACCTATAGTTGATTTAATCCACGTCAATAAGTCTCTAGTAGAAAGTTGTCATTTGCAATCATTCCACATTTCTTTATTTGTATATTCAAATCAAATCAATGTTATTGTCATTAAACATTTACATTATTTTTGTGGCAATACAAATTTAAACACACAACAAAACAGAATACGAGACAAATGACACAGAATACAAAAAAACATTTAGTGATAGATTTACAATATTACAATTTTCAATAGCCCTCAGTTCTAATGACCTTTTAAAAAATAAGCATATAATTCTAACATGTCTAAAGGAAGCGAGGTTTGATATCAAAACTTATTGTTGTTCATCATGGAAATGAATTAAATGTTCATTATCTTAATGATATCATTAAATACATTTTGTCTGATATTCTGGTTTACGTTGCAATTCAGAATAAAATGTGATTCATCATCGATGAATTTGCAGGTTTTGCACAGTCTTTGTTCTCGGGGACCGTAAATGTAACGACCATTTTTTTTTATTCCAAGACTATGCATGGTCATTTAAACGAAGTTTAGTAAAAAAAATACTCCAGATAGAAAAATCATTAAAAAATAAGGAAAAATTTGTTTCAAGTGAAGGGTTAAGATTTTATACAGAAAACGTTTGCTACTTTCGTCGATTTATTTATCTTTTACTTTATAAACATCTTTATAATAGTCATTATTTCATTTTCAATTGTTGAGTTTAAATGTTTTAAATATGTAAAATTCTAACAGTTGGACACTTTGTCGTTAAGGTTATTGTCTGGTAAGACATTCTTAGCATATGTATACCACGAATATACACCTTGTAAATCAATGGATTTTGACAGTTCGAAATTTTCGTTCAATAATGGGTTTAAATGATCAATATTCAGTCTAGCAAGATATAATAAACAGCTACGCCATGAGCACATGATACGCCCGTCACTTTTCAAAGAATACAGATCAATAACTTATCAATGTCATATTAGAAATTTATTAAAAAAAACTAAAGGGACGTTACTTTATAGTTATAAACCAGTCAACAAAGTTTCATGAAAACTGCTCAACGTACTTGGAATATATTGACCGAAAAATGGAAAGCCACCCCCTTTTTATGAATAAAATCCCATATCTCGGAAACGTTAAATCTGAAATTTATAAAACTTAAAAGGGAACTTACGTTTATTCATATAAACAATTCACCAAAGTTTCATGAAAAATGATCAAAGCATTTTGAGTTATTGTCCGAAAACTGTAACCCCCCTTTTAATAAATAAAACCCCATAACTCGGAAACGTAAAATCTAAAATTTATAAAAATCGAAAGGGAGCTCATGTTGATCGATATATCGAATTCCCCAAAGTTTCTTGCAAATTGGTGGTAGTGTTTTGGGGTTATTGTTCGAAAACAGGAAAATCACCCTTTTGTAATGAATAGAAACCCATAACTCGGGAATGAACAATCTAAAATTTATAAAAATCGAAAGTGAGCTGAAGTCAATAGATATAAATAATTCACCAAAGTTTCATGCAAATTGGTGAAAGAGTATTTGAGTAATTGTCCGACATGTTGACGATGGACAGACAGATGGACGGACGGACGGACGGACTGACGGACGGACGGACGCACGCACGGAAGGAAGGACGGAAGGACGGACGGATATAATACATTATAATACGTCCCGTAAACGGGCGAATAAAAAGATTGGGTAGTAATTAAATTTCTAACTGGAAGTCTACCTAGTTCAAATCTCACAACTATATTTGATGAGCTTTTCCAAGGAGGTATTTACAAAAAAGATAGATTTTTTTAAAAGGTGTTACATCAATAAAGTGGTCAGCTCTATGCTCTATGCTTTGCCCTATGGTACTAAAGCATATAATTCATGTAGGAAATTTCAGATGTGTAAGTCAAATTGGGTTTGACCAATTTATCAAAGAGAGTTTTGACACCGAAATAGGTAATATGCACCGAGAGGCTGTCTTTGCTCTATATGAACATAATACTTACCTGTCGTCTTTTGCGAACTCGTCGAGACTATGTTTATGATTACCATTACACTTTGATATATATTCAGTTGCATTCTGTAGCATGTTACCTTTAAATTATAAATAAAGGACTATAATTTGTCTGTTATTGGATTACCGTAGTTTTTGTCTTTTTGATATTGAAAGTTAGTTTCCAATCGTCACGAAAATTGTTAAGTTCATCAAGACTATTTTGTAAAACTTCCTTACCTTCAGACATGAATAAAAAAGTCATCTGCAAATGAAAGTGAAACAACATAAGAGTTTGATTATTTAAAGGTCTGCACTCCTCAGTGTTAAATTTAGGTCTAAGGTAATTTATAAAGATTTTTAAATAGGGTGGGGCTTATGGAATCCCCTTGTTTTACCCCTCTTAGTATTTTAAAATATTCTGAATGTTTATGGTCAATCTTTAGAGCTATTTCTATTTCAGAAAGGATATTTGTGATAGCATTATATAAATATTTCTCTATATCAATATCAAATAACTTGTTAAGCATAACATCTTTCCAGACTGAGTCGAAAGCTTTTTGGAAATCCACAAAGCATACATATAATTTATTTGTATTTGTTATGAAGTTTTTAATGTAACCAAAATGTGAATAAAAGAACGTATCTCTCATCAACGTGTTCAGCCTGTTGTTGGCACGGACAATCTTCGCCAGACTATTTATTAGTGAAATCCCCCTGTAATTTGACGGGTCAAGTTTGTTTTAAGACTTATGTAATACAATGTAAGAGTAAATATGATTGTTCCATTGCACTGGATAATAACCAGGTTTTTTTTTTTTTTTTTTTTTTTTTTTTTTTATATTCAATTAAACCATGTAAACAGGTTAGTTAATGATCAGAAGTTATTTGAACATTACTGCTATACTTTAATATTTCATTAACAATGCTATCAGAACCCCTTAATTTGCCTGTTTTTAGACTTTTAAGAACCCATTATTTTTTTCCGCTAATATAATTGATTTGTTCGTTTCAGCATAAATAGTTTTCAATATGTTTTCAATGTTAGAAATTTCTTGGTTAAAAGTTTACTAAAGGTTAATTTCTTATTAGCCTGTTTTCTTTGTGTTTAACATTAAACGGAGGTTTCATTATCTTGTTACTGATAACATTTAAAGATTTTTATTGTTCAAATATTGATATGTCGGACAACTTTTGTCTAACCAGTTTTCTGTTGGTCTTTCTTTTTCTCACCATTCGGCATCATGTGTCTGCTATCTATTAAGCTCTTCTTTGGCCGAATTAATTCCATTTTGGACCTCTGTAAATGCTTTGGTATCAACATTTATAATATCATTCATAATAGTGTAATCACAGAGAGCATTTACAATTTTAGCTATAAACTCATTAGTCCATTCTATAATTAACAGTATTTTGGCAATTAGTAATAAATCATTCTGATAAAAACATTCTTTCTCAATTAATATTTGAGACGTAGTTTAATCTGTGAATGATCAAACAAGCAACTAATTTCATGTGTAGAAAAATATAGAACTGAGGACAGAAGATGTTCACTAGCTATAGACAGGTTTTTTCGATTATCCCCCTTAGTTAGAGACGCAACTCCTAGGTGTCGTCGTAAACAGCGCCGCCATTACAACCGTGAAAAAATTGTAAACAATGTCAATCAAGTGAATGAACAATCAAGAACACAACCAACAAATAATAATTCTGGACGTGGTAGAAATGTCGGCGTCAGAGGTCGAAATGGTAAACGAAGAGGGTATTAGGTTAAATGTGGATTTTGGAACTTAAATGGCTGGAATACTGATTGTAAACGGGATAAATTTAACCTTTTAACCGATATCATCGCACAATGTAATCTGCATATAGTTGGACTGGCGGAAACACACTTAAGAGGAAATGATTTTATTGTAATGCATGGATATCAATGGTTTGGCCACAACAGAAATAATATACATAAACGTGCGAAATGTGGATCGGGTGGAGTTGGTGTTTTAGTCAGGAACGATTTTGCTGACCAGTTTTCAATAGAAATTGTCGAAAGCAGTAAAGATGGAATCATGTGGATTCGATTTACTGAAAAAAACTGTGTCCAAAACTGTTTTTATGTTTGCGTGGTGTATTTGCCACCAGAGAACTCTACTAGAGCTGTAAACGCACAAGAATTTTTTGATAATATTATCGGTGATATTTATACAATTCCGAATGAAAATATGTTTTATCTATGTGGAGATTGGAATAGCCGATGTGGTGATATGCTAGACTATATACCAGGCGTAGATTCCTTACCAGAACGAAATGTAGTTGATTTTAAATGTAATACGTATGGAAGTATATTTTGCGATTTTCTATCTGATATAAGCTGTTGTATACTTAATGGCCGAAATACGATTCAAAACGACTTTACGTACGTATCTACTCGAGGATCTAGTGTAGTAGATTACTGTATAGTACCTTACGAAAAGTTACAAAATTTTGAAAAGTTTAGTGTAAGTCGTGCAAGTACCTTAGTCGACACTGTAAATGGCATCGGAAAATATGACTTAAAAGGAATTGTTCCAGATCATTCTATGTTATCATGGGAGATGTCACTAGACTTTTTAGTGACTGAAATAACACGTGAAAATACCAAACAATCTGTTAAGACGAGGTACGACACACAAAATATACCTCAGGACTTTCTTTTAAATTCGGAAGCTATTTGTGACTTAAAAAAACTTATTTTAGACCTTGAAAACTTAAATAAGTCACAAGTCGATTTAGACCAGATGTATTGTGAATTTGTTAAAGTGGTAAAATCAGAGATGTCAAGTAAACTTTCATGTAAAACATATATAACGGATGGATTTAATAACAAACGCCGTAGATGCAAAAAACCATGGTGGAATGAAGAACTAACAGTTTTATGGAATTGTGTTTGTAGTGCAGAAAAAATATGGATTAAAGCAACCTGTAATAAAAGTACGTTACGTCATAATTATGTCCAAAAGAGGAAACATTTCGATAAAGCGTGTCAACGTGCCAAACGCCAATACTGGTATAGTATGCAAGATGAATTAAAGAATTTAGAAGATAACCCAAAAGAATTTTGGAGGAAAATCGGGAAAATTGGAGTAGGAAACAACAGGCAAAGTATTCCAATGGAAGTGAAAATGGAAGATAATTCAATATGTACCGATCCGAAAATTGTTTTAGATAAATGGAAATGTGATTTTTCAAATATGTTGAATTCTGGAAATTTATATGAAACTACCGAAAAAGATGTTAACAGTTGCATAATAACCGATGATATTCTTGATAGTGAAATTACCAATGAAGAAGTTGTCAAAATTTTAAAATTGTCAAAAGCGGGAAAATCTCCTGGTTGTGATGAAATTCCGATGGAGATGTATAAGAATCAGACAGCTATAAACGCCCTTACTCAAGTGTTCAACATTTGTTATAATACAGGAATGATACCGGAGCTATGGAGTAGAGGAATAATCACCCCGATACCGAAGAGTTCGACTTCCGACCCTCGGGACCCGATGTCTTACAGAGGAATAACATTGGCGCCAACTTCATATAAACTGTATTGCGGAGTACTGAATTCAAGATTAACTATAAAGCTTGATGATCTAAATTTTATACATGATGAACAAAATGGTTTTAGATCTAATCGTAATACTATTGATCATTTGTCAACAATTACAACTATTATTGAAACAAGAAAAATGTGTAAAATGTCAACTTTTGCAGCTTTTATTGATTTCAAAAAAGCATATGATACTGTAAACAGATTTTTATTATTTTGTAAACTTGAGTCAATAGGAATTAGTAATAAAATGTTGAATGCTTTAAAATCTTTATATCATAAAGTACAGTCATGTGTTAAAGTTAATGGGAATTTAACCCAATGGTTTGATGTTCAATGTGGTTTAAAACAAGGGTGTGTGTTATCGCCCATTTTATTCAATGTTTTTATTAATAATTTAGTAAATGAGGTTAAAAGTTTAAATGTTGGTATTCCGATAGAGGAAGAGAAAATATGTATTTTGCTCTATGCTGATGATATTGTTTTACTTGCTGAAAATGAATCAGACTTACAGATGCTCTTAAATGTTTTACATATGTGGTGTCATACAAATGATATTAGTGTTAATTTGAGTAAATCTAAGATTATTCATTTTAGACCACCTTCTTTTCCAAGGTCTATTTATACATTTATGCTGGGTAATGATAATATTGAAATTGTAATACAATATACTTACCTTGGTTTACATCTTACAGAATTTTTAAATTATGATTTAATGGCAAAAGCTATTGCCAAGTCGGCAAGTAGAGCTCTTGGGTTATTGATCGCAAAATGTAAATCAAATGGTGGTTTTTGTTACTCTACTTATACAAAGCTTTTTGACACACTTGTATGGTCAGTCATCGATTATGGTGCTTCAATATGGGGAACAAGAGAATTCTCTTGCATAAATGCTGTTAAAAACAGAGCGATGAGATTTTTTATGGGTGTAGGAAAGTATACACCAAACTTATCTCTGTATGGTGATATGGGCTGGATTCCATGCAATGTAAAGCAATGGACAGCTGTTTTTAGATTATGGTCCAGATTTTGTAAAATGGACAATGATAGATTGAACAAAAGAGTATTTATATGGTCATATAAGTATGGAAATAAGCCAATTAAAAACTGGTGCTTCAGAGTGATGACTAAGTTTAAAGAGTATAATCTTGAACCATATTGTAACTGTGATATATTGTTAACTAAAAATGTAATTAAGGATATAGAATGCTTAGCTATTGATTTATATAAAACTGAATGGCATAATAAGTTGGTTTCGAATGAATATGCCAAACTTCGTACTTATAAATTATTTAAAACAGAATTTAAGGTAGAAAATTACATTTGTAAAACTATTGCAGGGAAATATAGAAGTGCTTTTGCAAAATTTCGTTGTGGTGTTGCGCCCCTAAAAATTGAAACGGGCCGGTATCAGAACTTAACTATTAATGAACGAATATGTTTTAGTTGTAATGAAACCATAGAAGATGAGAAACATGTAATTTTGAAATGTCCACTATATGCAGATTTTCGTGCTGTGTTGTTTAGTCATGCTAATTCTTTTTGTCATGATTTTAATAGTATGTCAGATGATGATAAATTTGTATTTTTATTTAGTGATGAAAATGTTTATTTTTACACTGCCAAAATCTGCTATGATATTTTACTGAAAAGAAAATGTTTATTATATTCTTAAAATTTGATTACTTTTAAACTGTTTTATGTTATTCTTAACATTTGTATACTTTTAATTTGTTTTATGTTTTATGTATGTAAATATATATATGTAAATGTATATACCTTTTTTTATAGTCTCTCATAACTCTTTTTAGAGTGGCTCTTGTTTTATATTGTAATATTTAAATTGTAATATTATGTAAATGTTATAGAAGAGGTGAGACTCAAATAAAATATTGTCTTGTCTTGTCTTGTCTTGTCTTTATTGCCAATCGATCTTAACGAAGAAAATCAACATAATGTCATCAGTAGCAAAAGAATGGAAACCTCCGGGTGTTGATAAAGTCAAAACATGGATTGACGACATGCGTGTATGGCCAAATATGATGTACGGAGATATTTACAACTTTCTTGTGGAGTCAAAAGCAGTTGATGGTCAACAAATGAAAAACTTTAAAAGCCTTCAAAGCTTTAACTATTTTCAAAGTGGAAACGTAGGTGTTACAACGCATCATATTAACAATGATAAGACAATTATGTTCAAAGGAGAAGTTCGATCGTCTCAAACAGTCTCAAGAACAAATGACGTATTTGTACTTTGTAATGAAGATGGCTCAATAGTAAACGGGTGGTGTTCGTGTATGGCTGGTCAAGGTCATACATGTAGTCATGTTGGGGCTGTTTTGTGGAAAATTGAGCATGCCGTGAGAAATAATTTGACAGGTGTAGCATGCACGGATGAAAATGCAAAATGGAATCGTGGAACAACGAGAAATGTGGAACCGAAACCCCTATTGAACATTATTTTTAAAAAACCAAAAGCAGGGAAGATATAATGGACAGTGAGGAAGATAATAACATACCAGGTAGTCGGGATACACCCATGTATACATTGGATAGAGAGTTTAAGGAAGCAGTTAACAATTCCAAACTACTGCCTTTATACAACATCAAAGGAACGACGGCAAGCAAAAGTTTTACATGTAAACCTTTCACTAAGGATATAATTCAAGAAGATCACGGCGATCATACAGCCTTAGACTCATGCGGAAAGTGTTCTAACTTCGTAAATAAGTACATTTCTTTGACTCCTGCTAAGGTTCAGGAGTTACATATGAACACCAAAGGACAGAGTGGAAGTGTGTTGTGGAAAGATGCCAGAAAAATACGCCTTACAGCTAGCAGTGCTAGCAAAGTTCCAATAAAGGAAACCACAGATTGCTCTGCATTTATCAGGGAACATTTGTACCCGAAGTTTACAGGAAATAAGTTTACAAGATATGGCAATGAGCAAGAACCTATCGCGAAAAAATATTTACAGTCTGAGGGCCATAACGTTGTTGATCATGTGATGTATGTGTCATTGACAGAAAATTGGCTATCAGCTAGTCCGGATGGCATAATAAATGGGGACACTATTCTGGAAGTGAAATGCCCATTTCCTATTGCCAACAAATGGAATTGTTTAGACGAACTAATTGCCAATACGAAATATGATGTCGAAAAAAATGGTGAGGGGATTTATGTTTTGAAGAAAAAAGGGAGCAGAGCCTACTTTATGCAAATTCAACTAACAATGTTTTGTACCGGGTTACATAAAGCTAAAATTTTTATTTGGAGAAGTCCAGATGACAACATTCTTATTGATATAGCTTTCGATCAAGAGTATGTTCAGCAACTAGTTCAACGATTAAGGACGTTCTATTCTAATAAAATGCTGAACAGAATAGTCGATGAGATTGACAATGATCGGCTTGTACTAAGCAGAATATTTAGAAATTTTATGAAGTAATTAAAATTGCACAAGCTGATTAAATGATTTCTATTCTTTCGTTTAATTAAACTTAGGTTAAACCTTCAGCTTTCTCATGTTCATTTTAAGTTCTGACACTTCCTTTTTTAAAATATGGCAAATATAAACATAAAACAGAATCATGTTGGAGTCAATTAGAACCGATGTATGTATCGCAGCGATGTTAAGGCCTTTTCACAAAAAATTCCCATTTTTATACACAAGAAACATCATATTGAGCTCAGAGCTATTTTTCAGTGTCTAAAAGCCAAAATACACGTCAAAGGAGTAAACGGAGGGAAAAGGGTCTATTCTGATTTACATTCCAAACTTTTATTTATAGAAAAATATAAATACACTAGTGTCACGTGACTTCAAACTGAAAGTAACGACATTTTCCAAAAAAGTCAAAAGTGCAGGTTGAAGATGAAATCGGATCGCGCTGATTTTGGGCTCCCTGTAATCGGCATAACTTGTTTTACTTGAAAAATGCTGCTACTAGTTTTTTATTAGATGTTTTGTAAATAAAAAACAATAAAACATGGAGAATGTTATCGATTTATTGACTTTTTGGCACTTCGGGTTGTGAAATTTCTGTTACACGAAAGCTTTATAACTAGTAGCAGCACTTTTTGAAAAATATGGAATATAGCCTTTCTACCAGTACCAGAATTTAGTGGGTTGGTATAGCTCTTGTACCTGCACTTTTCAATTTATTTAACGTGTAGTAACATAATCGCCATGTATTGCAAGAAAAAAGCGTTTGAAAGACCCTGTAATAGTCGGATCCGCTGACGGAAAACTATGTGTATATTTTGTTTTCACCGGCGATTTATGTAATAATATGATTGAGCGAATAAACAAATATGCTCGTATTGCTTGCTTTATCATTTGGAGGGAAACAATTCAGAATTATTCAGGTCATTATTATATGTTTATGTGTAGCCCTCTAAACGTCGATTAGTGTGTGGGCACGCACGCCTCCCCCTTTTTTGGTTCGAATTCGGAATCCGCATCTTTGGTGTTTGTATAACAATAATTTCACAAGTGGGAGTTCAATATATAAATTAATAGATTGGCCTACTATGCCTCTTCTAGTGTTTGTGTATTGTAAACCATTAACATTTTACTGAAAAAAGTTTCATTTTCATAAAGAATCCAGAAATTCATGATTTTTTTGTTTGATCGGTGTGTCATTGGTTATTTTTAAATTTAAATAAAATAACCTACCTGCATAATAATATTCAAATTTTACTTGTTGAATATCTGCTGTTAATCAAGTGTGACTGGTATCATTTGTTAATCATGATTGGGAGGTCTTTTTGAATTTGTTCTCATGGCCGGGGCATGCACTGGCCCGAAGAGGTTTTTTTTGCCTTTAAATCTTTATGATTTTTCAACAGGTGTCAGGCTTGTTTTATTTGTTATGTCCCTGTATTTTGTTGGACAGAATATTTCTTTTCAACCCATTCATTGCCATATATTACTTATTCTAACATTCTTACAGTTGCTTGGTAAAATTATTCTGCCCTCCTATTTTTGTTTGGAATATTTTAAGGCAAACACCAGCATTAACATGGGGGATATGATTCTGTTCTCATTCAGTTTCAATATTTGCACAAACTGCCTTTTTAGAGTAAGGATAAGAAGCTATGGCATCGAGTACTCAAAACTTTAAAAAAAAAAAGTCCATTAAGGTCGAACAAATTATATCTGACACATGTACATGTACAATGTACCTATGATTCGATCTGCAGCCTTGTCATATGCATCTTAATTTCTCAACTTTAAAAGTTAAGTATACAATTTTACCATTATGTTAGAAAAAGTGTCTGTTTTTTATGTCGCTCATTTCGTATTAAAATCCTGCCTACTGTACAAAGTGGCCACCAATACAAATGGACAGCGAAGAAAAAGCTGCAAGTGCTTACGCGACATTCAGCACAATCAACATGATCAATCATGTTTTCATTGCGGAGATTGGAGCCAACTGAAAAGGTATTTCTTTTCTGTCAGAATAAAAGAAATTATATGTACCAGTATACATGTATACAATGTATATACAACTACATTAATTAATAACCAACATGCTTAATATATATACATGTATACATGTAACTATTTTAACATACACAATCAAAAAGTTTCAGATGAATGAATAATGATATACATGTAGGAGACAGGACCAAAAAGTCAGTAGGAAAGTAAAAATGATACATGTATATACATGTAAACACTTATAAAACTACTGCCTACCAAAAGTCATGGGTAAATCTTTACCTGACCAATTCATAAAATTAACACAACTTAATTGTTAAGCAAAGCTTCATTGGCAATTATACCACATCATGACATCTTATTTTTTGTATCAAATTCTAGATGTACTAACTATATATATGTACATAAATATAAACGAGTATGATACATTTAAATTTAAAATAAGAAGAAACTGATTTCTGTCTGTGTGTTGGGAATGCTGTCTCATTGCCATACATGTATACACTGTAATGTGGTAATCAAATGAAGGAATCATGATATATGTATACATTATAATATGGTAATCAGATGAATGAATCATGATAAAGGGGACATGACTTATATAATATAATTCCCATTTCCAAGTACATGTATACCTGTAGAAAAGTTAGATACACATGAACATATGATGTACATGTATATAAAGGTACAGATGTACAAAATTATAGCATCATGATACAAATGCAAACAAAGAAAAATACAATTTTGTTTGGTTCAAACATTTGGGGCTGTTACACTTGTAGTCTTGTACAGAGGTCTTGCTCAGCATTGAAGGCCAACATCAATTTGACCAACAACTTAATTAAAACACTTTATTATGCTTTTGAACCTTTTGTAAACCTGAAGTTTGTGTGTCATAAAATGAGATTGAAATATAAATCATGACAAAATATGATTTTCTTGTTCTCTGGTGGTCAATACATAAATGTACATGCATATGACTATTTGTTTCCTGAGGGAGAGAGTTGTTTCATTGGCAATCATTTGTCATATTCTTACTTTTATTATTACATGTACATATATCTCATGTACATATCTGTAAGTCTTAATACTGGTATGAAAACCGTATGATTAATATTTATATTGAATCGCCTGTAATCGCCATAAAAATAACAAAACACTCATATAAGACTTATAAATTTATATTTCAAAATTCCTCTTTACCATGATTACAATTCAACTGAATGGCATGTCTAGTTGTAGATCTCTCACTCATCTTGGTTAGAAATTGCAGATTTTTTAAAAAGATTTCATGAAAGAGACAACAAATTCCATTTTTTACATCCATGAAACACAATTTTTTAACTGAAATCCTTTTTGCAGCTCCTATTCTAAGAATATTCACAAATCTCTGAACTGCCATTATGTATATTTGGACATCATTTTAACTGAGATAAAAACATCAACTTCAATAATGATGAAAAAGAAGTGAAATTGTCCAATTAATATTCCTCTGTTTTTCACTAAATTCCAATTCATTTGGTCTTGAAACTGTCAATGCTTCTGCTTAGAACGGTACATTATGTAGAATAGCCGTCTTTTTTTCACAAACATATTTGGTAGCTTTCTAAACAAATTTTTATCACATCTTCCATAGTCATGGTAATGGCCATGATGAGTTATAAGCAACTTTTAACTGGTGTCTGACTGCAGGTCTATTAAGGTCTAGATCTTCATCCCTGAAATAAAAAAAATCCAAATATAATACATGTACAATGTATACATGTTTATCAACTGAAGTTTTCAAAATGAAAAAAGTAATTCAAAGTTAGTGCAAACATACCTCTTCAAAAAGGTACGATTAAAATTCTAACGAAATAATTTCCATCCTTTTTTACCTGTAGTATTAATGTCTTCATTCAACATTTGAACAAAATATAAATTTTCCACATGCATTTTTAAAAGGTGCACCATGTTATAAATATTTAAATTTATGTATAATGTTTAACTTCATTATTTTATATCTCCTTTTCCAAATGTGAACAATGACAGGAATACTTCAATATCAACATGATCACAAGAAATTTGAGCTAGCAAGTTCAGTATATTATTATAGGCCTAGGTGTATCTGTCATGTCTGTGTAAATAAATACTATTGCTGGTACAGAAGCTTCATTTTTAATTAAGAAATTATCATGATCATTTATATTGGGTACATAAACTATTGTATTGCAATTCATGAAGAATGGAAAATTGTGATATCAATAATTGCTATTTCAGAAAATATTTACATACTTGTACAGTTACTTACATGTATGTGTGATACATATTTTGTACATGTATAGATTTCAGAATGTCAGTTCTTATAAAAATGAGATACATTTTGTATTCAAAGTTGCCTTTTAATTAAAACATTGCCATATAACATGTATAAAGTTCTAAATTTACATCATACAATCTTCTCACAATGTAAGAAAACAGAAATTTATTTGCACCTACATGTACATGTATCATAAAATCTGGAAGAAAAGCCTGACTTGCTAACATACATGTAATCAACTTACCCCCCCCCCCCCCCCCCCACACACACACATCCTGTACATATATGTATGACTGTCTGTAATTAAACATTTGTTGTTTGTTTGTTCATTCATTTTCCCCACATATTTTAGGCCATTAGTTTTCTCCTTGTTTATAAACATTTATGATTTGGGGCCTTTTCTGTGTTTTCTCATTGTTGAAGGCCATTATGCCTAAATGGTGACCTATAGTTTTTAATTTCTGTTTCACTTAAGACTCTTGAGGAGAGTTGTCTCATTGTACAACAGTTAGATAATTGCAGGATAAACAATTTACCTGTCTATAATAAAGATCCCAAATTCAAACCATTACTTTATATTTCATCAAAGCTTGAATGCCATACTGTTACTTCAGTCCTGTAATTCTCAGGCAAGCTAAAAAAAAAATTGTAATACATGTATAATATACTTTTGAAAAATTGATAACAACACGTTTAATAATTTCATGCTTCCATAGCAAATGTAACATGTATGATCATGATAATGAATCATAATTTTTTTTAATATAAAGAAATTACTTTTGCCACACAAGTTTGTTTATAATGCAAATTAAATGAACTAATGTCATGATACAGATGTTGCTAATTTATGATTAACTAGAAGTGCTGAGAGCACTACTCAAAATAGCCTGGCAGGTCCCTCCCCAAACAAAAAATAAAAAAAAAATAATCAGAAACAAACAAGTGAATCTGTGAGCTACTGATAACTTATGATACCCCCATAAACTTTTAAAGTACACAGGAAGTTGTTGAGTGATTAAGATGAAAAAGCATCACATGGTATTGCTAACTCATACATAAACCCTGAAAGCAAATTTCAGAAATCCTTGTAATTTTCCTGAGAAAGGTGCAAAGAAAAAAATTCATGGAACAGACAGACAGAACTTTAATATATAGTCAGTCTGACTAGAGACTAGATATATAGATTCTGTTTACTGGGGATATTTAGCTTTGAGTGATGGATTTAATTCCAACCAACACTGAACAGGGACAGAGTTTAGATATTTGATGTCAAACATGTGTTTTAGAGGAAAGTGCATGCAGTGACTATTCAATTTATAACTGATAATAATCATTATCTATAAATATATATATACGAGTCTAAATTGAAAACTACGTTTAAACCTATGATTGCATTGGATAAAAACCGCAATTTTTATACGTGTGCATGTAAAACAATTTTTTTTGTAGAAGGGTAAAAAAACAGCACAAACAACATTTTCCAAAAGACATATATATATATAAATAATATGTCAAAGTAGGCAGTCATGATGAGCAAACTATATGTTAATTAGCCTCAGATCATTGCTTCTTTTAGTCTTTTCTTAGGCCAATATATATATATTTATATATATCATGTATACAAGTCTGTTTACCTGACCTACCCTTTTTTTGAGCACTGACCCTTTAAATAGTCATTTTATTTCCGTTGTAAAGTGAAGAGTAAACTGAACTCGAGTCAAAAGTATATTTACATTTTTGTAGTGTTGCCAATAATATAAGTCAATTGCATGATACATCCTAATGTTCACAATCATCAATATGGCAGCTCTTTTAAAGAAAATTTCACATCTCGTGTGAAGAAATAAATACTTTGCCACCATTTTTTCCAACCAATAACAAAGGGAAATAATACAATCTTTAAAAATACATGTAAACTCGGCCCTTGACAGGATAAAACCCCTGACTCTAAATCATGCCAAAAAATAAAATAAAAATACTATTTTATTTTAGCTGTGAGCTTTGCTACAAAAAATGATAAAGCTAACTTTGGAACTTTTGGAGGTTACAATTATATATGTACATGAACTGCTTAATTTCAGACCTAGTCCAAATAATTAGGATGTCTGGCAAGGCTATTTAAATGTTTTTCTTGGACGCCTTCCTACTGGTGTCTCAGATAAAAATAAAAATAGTCTTGCCAGACGTTTTAATTATTTGGACTATTATCAATAACAGACGAACAAAAAAAAATGTTTGATAGGGATGATGAATTGAAATTTAAAGGTGGTTTCGATGTTGTCCAATCAATTATGACGCCTTGAAAAGCTATTTTCTTTTTCTTTACTTTGACGCACCTTACTTTAATCTTGAAAAGCTTCTTTTTTTTTCCTCGACGCCTTACTTTTTTTAGCTAAGTTTTTTTTTAAAGAGAAAAAAAATATAACAGCTTTTCAACACGTCATAATTATTTGGAGTAGTTTTGATGAGGAATAATAAGCCCCGGCAAATTATATAATTACCGAATCAATGATTAGTCCTAATAATTATTAATTGGAAGCTGAGCTGATAAAAGCTTCCAATTAATAATTATAAACAATTGAAAATTATACATGTATTTGCCATTTATAATACAGTTTATGCATATTATCATTAAACAGTTAAAAAGGTGACAAGAGGCACAGGCCAGTGGCACAGGCACATGTTTTTTTTTATGCTATTTGTCATTTTCCTAAATTATCTGACACAAGATGAAACATGGGGTGGTCACAGGTTTGTGGGATAAACACGTTTTTCTGGGGTCGAAAACCCCAAAAAAGTGGGGTAAAAAACTTGATAATTTGTGTGGACACCTATGAAGAAGGACCCCCGTGTTTCTGTGTCTTGATTGCAACACGTGGTTTATATTTCTGTCCTATGCACATGATGCACAAGCCACTCTCCTCAGAACTTTAATCAAGCATCGACAAATAGTGGCCATCCGTCTAACATCATAAATGGAAATGTACAACCAGCCAAACTAAATACTACGCATGCAACTAGTAATGACTCCTTACCCACAGACAATTCCAAGCAGCCTTTAACTGGGAATTCGGATAGTATGCAAAGCGAGCAACAGGCAACATTTTGCCCAACAAATCAGTCTTTTTTAGTGAATGCACCGACTCTAACCAAACCACCGTGGATGAATTACAGCCATTGTCAGGAATTACAGCCATTGTCAGATAAAACCCATGCAAACTCAACAACAACATGTTGCACCAGTCATATATCGACATCCGCAAACTATCCATCAAAATCAGATGATGGTAGCAAACCCACACTTTCCTCAGAAAATCATGAGACAAATTCCAACAAACTTCGTAAACTTAAGCTGGTATCCTACAACGTCGAGGGTTTCCGCTCCAGTAAACCGTATCTAACATTACTGGAAAAAATGTCAGACATTCTCATTCTACAGGAACACTGGCTTTACAACTTTGAAAAGGACGAAATGGAACATTTTTTGAATAAATACAAATGTCACGTTAAATGTGTAGATGATACAAATCCCATATCACCACTCCAGAGACCTAGAGGGATGAGTGGGACTGCAATATGTTATAAAAGGGAAATTTCAAGCTCTGTCACTGAAAAATCTGATGGATCAATGCGCATAAATGTCATTAAGGTAGATGTAAAACCTAAACCACTATTAATAATAGGTGTATACATGCCGTGTAGAGGAGGGATCGACGCTGATAGAGACTACCGTGAAATAACTGATGAACTCTCAGAAATTATTTTCAAATATAAATCGTCATGTGACATAGTTATCGCTGGAGATACGAATGCTAGTACTGCAAGAGATAAACCAAACAGTAGAGACAAATTATTTTTAGATTTTATTAAAGAACATAATTTTTATACCCCTAATGGATTAGGACAGGAAAACACTTACTTTCACCCTAGTGGTATGAGCTCAACACAGATTGATTACATCCTGGAAAGTACACCAGGACTAGTTACCAACTTTAAAGTCCTACAACGTCACCCACTTAACACGTCTCAACACGACCCAGTTGCTGGCTGCATCAATGTCGACCTGGATACTTATAATTCAAAACCTATTATCTCAAACTTACCGCCAAGAGTAAAATGGGAAAAGATAAACAAGGAAAAGTACCAAAATATGGTCTCAAATAAACTTTTAGAAATAAATTTAGAACCGGAAAAGTCTACCTATAGTGAACTCTCAAATGTAACAAGCGAATTATGTGCCATACTTGACACTGCAGCAAGAGCATGTGCTCCGACTCAAAAAAGTAAGAGCAGACCAAAATCATCCCGTTCATGGTCACCAGCTATAAACAAAGCTTGCAAAGTTAGTAAACAAAAATTCTGGGAGTGGAAATGTGAGGGGCGCCCATTAAATTTAAACTGTACGTCACTTATTAACATGAAGGAGGCAAAAAAGAGACTTCGCTCTATCCAAAGACAGCATGAGGCAATGTTACGCAAGGCAAAATATGAAAAAATCATGAAAGCCCATGAGGTTGATCAGCAAACCTTTTATCGTCTTATTGCCAATCAAAGAAAAGATGGATCTGTACAAACTACATGCCTGAAAGTAGAAGAGAACCTTCTATCAACACCCAATGATATTCGGAATGGCTGGGCTGACTATTTTGAAGAACTCGCAACTCCACATTACAACAAGACCAGCTATCAAAACCAAGTTGAACTTGATTGTTTATTTTTGGAAGACATCTTTAGATCTGAACAAAAATCACAAATCGTTGTAAGTGAAGAATTAGTCAGTGAAGTAATATGTCAACTGAAAAATGGAAAAGCTGCTGACAGCGCTGGCATCTGTAGCGAACATCTTAAATATGGTGGAAAAACTCTGGTCGTCATGTTAACTAAACTCATAAACTTGATATTTCAATCTTGTACTTTACCGGAACTCTTCGAAATGGGCTTAGTTAGTCCCGTGTTCAAAAACAAAGGTAAACCAGCCAATGATCCAAACTCCTATAGGAAAATCACCGTCACAAGTGTTATCAACAAGGTCATGGAAAAACTCCACCTGAATGACAATAGTACCATCATTAACAAAATACAAAACTATCTGCAACGTGGATTTACAGCAGGAATCTCACCAATATTTGCTGCCATCATAATAACCGAACTTTTTGCGGAGGCAAAAGACAATAAACTATTGCTTATCCTTGCATTATTAGATGCCCAGAAAGCTTTCGACAAGTTATGGCACAGCTCACTTCTTAGAAAATCATATCAGATTGGAATTGAAGGAGATAAGTGGCTTATGCTTAAAGCCTGGTACAACGAACTAGTATCCCAAGTCAAGTGGAGTGGTGGTCTCTCTCGTCCATTTCCAGAGAAGCAGGGTGTTAGACAGGGCGGTGTGTGGTCACCCACAGCCTACAAAATCTTCATTAACCCCCTCTTGGACCTTTTACAAAAAAATGGACTAGGATGTTACATTGGGTCAATTTACTGTGGGACTCCTACTGTCGCAGATGACATATGCCTAGCATCAAACTGCCCATATGAGCTACAAGCCATGTTAGACCTCCAGGAAAACTATGCACTGCAAGAAAACTACACTCTAAGTGAAACAAAATCTACAGTATTAGTAACTGGAAATCAGGACACGCATGAATTCTTACTCAACGGCTCACTTATTCAGCAGTCTGAAACTGCCACACATCTTGGAATAACCAGAGATAGCAAATCACGGTTTGACTCAAGTACAGTGGTCCAGGAACGTATAAGCACTGCTCGTAGAGCAACCTATGCAATGATGGGAGCAGGATTGCACGGCATTAATGGTCTAAACCCATGTGTCTCACTACACTTAATTCGTATTTACATAATACCACGTTTGACATATGGACTGGAAGCCATACGACTAGCAGCAAAGGATCTTACTACCATCAATCAATATTATAAGCGGCTACTTAAACAGATACAGCACTTACCAGACAAAGCTGCTGATTCCGCTTGCTATTTGCTACTAGGTGAACCACCAATTAAAGCAGAGATTCACAGGAGGATATTAACAACTTTTGGCAACATCATAAGAAATTTTGACTCTATAGAACATCAATTAGCATGGCGTCAACTAGCAACAAAATCAAATTCGTCAAAAAGTTGGTTTATCATGGTGAAATCCATACTGGAACAATATCATCTACCCTCATGCTACGACCTTCTTCAAAACCCACCAGGAAAATTAACCTGGAAAGAACTTGTAAAACGAACAGTAAATAGTTATTGGGATAACAAACTGAAGTTAGAAGCTGCATCTAAATCCTCTCTGAAATATGTAGATATTGACCGTCTTTCAATTGGTAAGACACACCTGATATGGAGTAGTGCTGGACAAAACACTCATGCTATAACAAAAGCCTCTATAAAATGTAGGATGCTACTTGGAGTGTATACTTTGCAAGCAAATAGACATAAGTTCAACCAATATGAAGTAGAACCGACATGTCCACTCTGTAAGAAAGGTCCTGAAGACAGAACTCACTTTTTAGTTCAATGCCAGCATCTTACTTTGATAAGACAACCCTTTATAGATGCCCTGAGCAAAGCTATCGAGGAAATGTCACCAGGATTATACCAACAAATAGCATCAGAACCAACTCAGCTTACACAGATCATACTGGATTGTTCGTCTTGTCACCTAGTGCTACCTCAATTTTACAATAGACTGGAATGTATTAGTAGAGGATTATGTTATGCACTCCATATTGCACGTAGTACCGCTCTGGACATTCACTACAAGTAATGTGCTTGAATTACTTGCCTGCATATCATTGACATTTATCATAACTTTAAAATTATTGAGTGATTGAAACACAGTAGAAACCATCCCGCTCTTAGTGTATATAGACTTCTTATTTTAGTTTTGTAGTAATTGTGGGACAGTGCATATATATATGTAGTGCTGAGTATTCAACACTACAGTTCTCCAAACAGTGGAGGAAAGATACACAACAACAACAACAACATGCCGTCTGCATAATTTTAGTATATCTCGAGATAATATACCTGAAAGCGATAATTACACCACAATTATCCTGCTAAATCATGTTTTGCCCAGACATTGGATCATATTGAATAAATGTTCCATTTTTTCTCATTAGTTTCTTCAACCAGGTCGTTTAAATATCAACTGACAAGTGCCAGGCTGCTTCAATTATCTTCAATTAACAGACTTGCAAACTGCAAGCTTCTCGGCTACATAGATTTTCCAAATAAGGTAAACAGTGGGCGGAGCTTAAACTCCGCTTGCGATCTTTCTTTTGATAAATACAGCTTTCATTCAAATTATTTCTATTATTTGATGTGAAAATACATTATAATATGAAAAAAGACACCATATGTGATACATTTCATCATTTATGCGATACTCAAAACTTACCTATTGCTACATTTATAACTGTGTCTGCAACATCAAAAGTCGCCCGCCATTAAACATGTTGATCCAGATAGGGGAAATAACTCCTGCACTATTTTTTTATTCGGTTTTGCGGGAAAATCACCTTAATGTCGCTGCGATGTACTGTACATGTGTACATTTGAATCATTTAACCATGTTAATAATTTGCATGCCGAACTTTTTGAAATACCAAAGCGACGTCCTAAATCATCAAATATCAAATGAAGTTTTAACCTCATCAGTACAAGCAAAAGCTGATCTGCAATATCTAGTTGAAAATTGAATTGATTGTCTTCACGTAGTAATTCCACTAAAGTAAAAAAAACGTCCTTGGTTACACCAGTATATAATAAGGCGTCACTGTCAGTCACAATGTTCGTATTTGCTGACATGGTCCCCCCTTCTATTTTACTCTGAACACCTTTCTCCTCAGTCAATAGAAGTTTTGTCTGAGTTGATGTTGTCTGAATGTCTGACCATTTTTCAGAATAAGGATGGTCGTTATAAATAAGATAGTCCGTCTCATCATACTGGGTAGATTTAGTAACAGTTTCAGGGAAAGCTACATTAAAACTACATGTAGCCTCGGGATACGTTTCATTGTCATCATTTACAGAAATGTCTAGAGCTTCAAAACCAGTAGAGTCCGACACATTATCGTCACCAGAATTATTCTCATAACTTAATTTTAGCTTTTTCACAGCCGTTTCACGACGTGCTAACTTGCGTCTGCCGGGTGTAACTTTACTGTCATAACCAAGTTTTAATTTTGGATACGGATTTCTTTTTGTCGGCGCACCATCAAGAAAATGTTCAGAACATACATAAACATGTTTTGGCAAAGTTTTTCTGTTAATTGCTTTTATCCACTCGAGTTTTGTTAATTCGTCAGAAGGCATCATATGAAACTTGTATGGGATCAAACAAGGACAGTCATTGTGCAACTCGTTGTGTAATTCACACATTGATTTTTTCCACATCTGGAGTTTTCTACGATTATTTGTACAACTATTAACTGCACACGAATTGCCTCCACCTTTTTTATAACTTTCGGCGCTTTCCATAGTAAAATAAATTAATAAATGAAAGAAATATAAATGTAAACAGAAAATCGATAATGTTTTGATCAATGCACGTGCTTTATTTTTCACGGTTGTAATGGCTGACCGGTCACGTGAGAGGTTAATGGATGCGCCCATGTTTTCTAGGTCAGTTGTAGATAAACCCGTCTATAGCATAATCAATTTTACTGTTTATATTAATTAAGAAGTGTGATAGATATAATAATGATCAAGAGTATCATATCATCTTTTGGAAAGTTTCTCGATAACTCACAACGTATAATTAGTCTCGATTTAAATTGTCAACTAACACAGTTTTATTGGAATTTATCTATGGAACATAAAATATCATCGTCCTGCACATGCACGTAATATTTGCTGCTGCACGATAATCATCAATCCTTATAATTCCTAGATTTCTATCCTTATAAAAGTTGACATAGCCAGCGCCATACCTGTATTGAAGGATTATGTTTTTCCTTTAATCGTTTATCTCGGATTTTAATAGTATTGATTTGGTATTCGAAAAGGCTAGTATTCTTATCAATAGTAATCTCATTTATTTACACGGTAAGGTAATACTAGAATTTAACAATTGTATTCCTCATCACTTGTGAAAAACAGATATCTGAAAGTCTTTGTTTCATCTATCTAGGTATCTTGAAATTTATTCCTAATCCGGTGGTCTTTTCTGTCTACACCCCATACAGTACACAAGGAATGATAATATGCGAAATAAGGCGGATAATGATGACTAGGAAATCATAAAGAATATAGTTTTTGCTGTTTCCTTGACAAATTCTCATAATCCAAAAGATAAATTCAATTCAAATGTCGCATTTCACTTTTGATATAAGATATCAAAAACGGAAAACGAAAACACTTTTTTTTGTGGTTTTTTTTTCGTTTTTAATTTCTTAAAACGAAAAACGAATGGACCGACGGTCCGTGTATATTTGCGTTCATTCGTTTTTTCATTTTGAAAACAGAAAAAATCAACGAAAATATGTTTTCGTTTTTCATTTTTGAATTCTCAGAAACAAAAATATATATTGACATTATAGGAAGGTAAAACAGCATTACATTTGGCAGCTGAAAATGGAGATTTGGAGGTAACACAATGGCTGATTGAAAAAAAAGAAATGGATCCCATGGTTAAAACATCTCAGGTAACATTCGATATTATATACATTGAACTTAGTGATATGTTTAATAGTGAATGACTTACATAAGGGTTTTTAAATAACATTGCATTTATTGATTTGTCAGAATTGTATTTTTTTTAGTCTGTAGAATTTTGAAATGATAAATTAATGATAGGTTCATGTACTTCAAATAGACTGTACATAAATATTCATTGCCTCACTTAATTGCTTAAAAAGAATTATTTACTCTAAAATGATTAAAAACTTAATTTGTTTTGAAAAAGAAAAATCATTATCCGTAATGGAATTCTGATTTTTAGTACATGTACCATGGTTCAAAAGAAAAAAGTTTAACTTTCCTTTAGACGAAAGCCATGTCTGAGAATGGGAAAATAATTTGACCATCACTTTAAATTATGTGGTGTCTCTAAGTATTAGATATATTGTGTAATTTTTCTTATTTGACTGTATACTATAGTATATGATGATATTTCTGAGCTTCACTAAATTTTAATTTACCAAATAAATGATAGACGGAATATTCCAAAAAATATATGTCGTGTAAATATTGGTTTTAACAGTTGTATAAGGTTAATACACCAAATAGAACAATTTTTGTGTCTGTCGGTACAGGAAATTAGATTTGTTCAGAAGTTTGGAACAGTTTTTATCAGATATAATATAATTTCAGAAACCATAGCACCTCTTTTTTTCAAACATTTATAAATAACCAGTCAATCTCACACATTGATCGGGATTTTGTGTCATTGGTAGTAAAATTTACATTTCTTGAACAATGAAATCTGGGGATATTTGGTCAATTAAAACAATTCCTTTACTTCACACATGACATAGGTAAAATCTCTTTGTTCTTACTGTGCTATAATATGGATAATGCACAGTAAAGGTGTGCATTAACTACCTCAGATATACTGCACAGTTCAACAGTACTCATACCTTAAGGGGACGGATCCTGGATTTTGACAGGCGTGTAATTACATAAAATTTTAAAAATATCACCTAGTGTAGCGAGACTAAAAACAATTTGACGGTTTTAGTGTAAAAATATGAAAAAGAAAGTGTTTCTCATTCCTTAAACAAGGACATACAATAGGTTATGATATTTTGTGTACAATGTCAATCTGAAAGCAGTGTTTCAAAGTCAAACCAGTTAATATTTTTTTTTCATTCTGCCAAAAAAGAAATGTATTTTAGAATATCCAAATAAATGAAATCTGATTTGGATTAGTTTTGTGCTCAATGGAATACATTACGACTTTTTGAATATTTGTTCCTATTAAGTTACTATTTTGGGATCGAATATAATGATGATCATATTCAAGTTTGTTTCAAAATAGGGGGCCCGGAGGGGGGGGGGGGGGTGTTAGCTGCAGACCAATCAGACTTCGTTTAGATGGACATGTCTTTCAAAATTAATACAGTAGAAAAAGATATTTCGGGGGGGGGGGGGGGGGGGGGGAGAAGGGGGGTGGATAGAGTTGAAGATTTAAAAGAGAAATGTTTTTTTCTGTTTATTTAACATTCTAAATTTAGGTACTAGCATCTCTCCTCGGTTCATCTTTCTCTAGGCATAACATTGAGGGGATCAAAAAGCAATTAATCTATACCCTTTAAGTTATGATTTTTCATACACCGATTTGAAAGTACACAAAACTGAACTAAAACTGTAGGAGATGTAGGTTATACGCCCATAAGGCAGCAATCAAACGACAAAAACAACTAATGACATCTAGAGGGCAATATATAGTTTTCAACAACAGATATATTTAAACTGTCTACACAATAGGTAAATTCTTAATCGTCACTTATTTATATAAAAATTGTGAATAAATTGAACAGAAACGATAAAAAAAAAGAATCTACCATTAAATCGCAATTCTTCAAATAATGTCTCAATTCAGGAAGAAGCCTAAATAAAAAAATGTTAATAATCCAAAACATAGCAATCTTTTACTACATAAAGGCGTAATTCCACCTTTCTTTTCCCTACAAGAAACTTTCCTAGGAGCCGCGGATAGCGGAATATTGTCCGCATATTTCTAAAACGTTCACGTAAATTGATGGCGTCATGTGTTTAAACAGTTATTGGCCAATCAAATCGGTATATATCATTTAATCAGCACGACTCGGGATGACCCTTTAACCGGAACTCCTACGTCGTTTGGGTTATAAAGGGTCACCCGAGCCGTGCAGATTAAATGATATATACCGACTTGCTTGGTCAATAACGTATCTCTCATCAACTTGTCCAACATGTTGTTAGCACGAACAATCTTCGCCAGACTATTTATTAGTGAAATCCCCTGTAATTTGACGGGTCAAGTTTGTTTCAAGACGTATGTAATTTGCTTGTCTTTAGACTTTAAAGAACCCATTAAATTTTACCGCTAATATAATTGATTTGTTTGTTTCAGCATTAATAGTTTTCAATAGGTTTTCAATGTTAGAAATTTCTTGTTTGAAAGTTTATCAAAAGTTAATTTCTTATTAGCCTGATTTTTTGTGTTTAACATTAAACGGAGGTTTCATTATCTTGTTACTGATAAAATTTAAAGATTTTTATTGTTCAAATACTGAAATGTCGGAGCACTTTTGTCTAACCAGTTTTCTGTTGGTCTTTCTTTTTCTCACCATTCGGCATGATCTGTCTGCTATCTTTTAAGCTTTTCATTGGTCGAATTAATTCCATTTTGGACCTCTGTAAATGTTGTATCAACATTTATAATATCATTCATAATAGTTTCATCACAGAGAGCATTTAACATTTCAGCTATAAACTCATTAGTCCATTCTATAATTAACAGTATTTTGGCAATAAGTAATAAATCATTCTGATGAAACATTCTTTCTCACTTAATATTTGAGACGTAGTTTAATCTGTGAATGATCAGAAAAGCAACTAATTTCATGTGTAGAAAAATATAGAACTGAGGACAGAAGATGTTCACTAGCTATAGCATAATCAATTTTACTATTTATATTAATTAACAAGTGTGGTAGATATAATAATGAGCAAGAATATCTTATCATCTTTTGGAAAGTTTCTCGATAACTCACAACGTATAATTAGTTTCGATTTAAATTGTCAACTAACACAGTTTTAACTATTTTGATCTGAGCGTCACTGATGAGTCTTATGTAGACGAAACGCGCGTCTGGCGTATAAAATTATAATCCTAGTACTTTTGATAACTATTATTGGAATTTATTTATGGAACATAAAATATCATCGTCCTGAATATGCACGTAATATTTGCTGCTGCACGATGATCAAGAATCCTTATAATTCCTAGATTTCTATCCTTATAAAAGATGACATAGCCAGCGCCATAGCTGTATTGAAGGATTATGTTTTTCCTTTTCATCGTTTATCTCGGATTTTAATAGTATTGATTTGGTATTTGCAAAGGCTAGTATTCTTATCAATAGTAATCTCCTTTATTTGCACGGTAAGGTAATACTAGAATTTAACAATTGTATTCCTCATCACTTGTGAAAATAAGATATTTGAAAGTCTTTGTTTCATCTATCTAGATATCTTGCAATTTATTGCTATTCCGGTGGTCTATTCTGCCTACCCCATACAGTACACAATGAATGATAATATGCGAAATAAGGCGGATAATGATGACTAGGAAATCATAAAGAATATAGTTTTTGCTGTTTCCTTGACAAATTCTCATAGTCCAAAAGAAAAATTCAATTCAAATGTCGCATTTCACTTTTGATATAAGATATCAAAAACGGAAAACGAAAACACTTTGTTTTGTGTTTTTTTTATTCTTAAAACGAAAAACGAATGGACCGACGGTCCGTGTATATTTGCGTTCATTCGTTTTTCATTTTGAAAAAAGAAAAAATCAACGAAAATATGTTTTCGTTTTTCATTTTTGAATTCTCAGAAACAAAAATATATGTTGTCATTATAGGAAGGTAAAACAGCATTACATTTGGCAGCTGAAAACGGAAGGTTGGAGGAAACACAATGGCTGATTGAAAAAAAAGGAATGGATCCCATGGTTAAAACATCTCAGGTAACATTCGATGTTATATACATTGAACTTAGTGATATGTTTTTAGTGAATGACTTACATAAGTTTTTTTTTTAAATAACATTGCATTTATTGATTTGTCAGAATTGTTTTTTTTTTAGTCCGTAGAATTTTGAAATGATAAATTAATGATAGGTTCATGTACTTCAAATAGACTGTACATAAATATTCATTGCCTCGCTTAATTGCTTAAAAAAGAATTATTTACTCTAAAATGACTAAAAACTTTCAATTTGTTTTGAAAAAGAAAATCATTATCCGAAATGGAATTCTGATTTTTAGTACATGTACCATGGTTCAAAAGAAAATTGTGTGACTTTCCTTTAGACGAAAGCACAGGTCTGAGAATGGGAAAATAATTTGACCATCACTTTAAATTATGTGGTGTCTCTAAGTATTAGATATATTGTGTAATTTTTCTTATTTGACTGTTTACCTTAGTGTATGATGATATTTCTGAGCTTCACTATATTTTGTTTTACCAAATAAATGAGAGACGGAATATTCCAAAAAATATATGTCGTGTAAATATTGGTTTTAACAGTTTTATAAGGTTAATACACCAAATAGAACATCATTTGTGTCTGTCGGTACAGGAAATTAGATTTTTTCTAAAGTTTAGAACAGTTTTTATCAGATATAATATAATTTCAGAACCCATAGCACCTCTTTTTTTCAAACATTTATAAATAACCAGTCAATCTCACACATCGATCGGGATGTGTCATTAGTAGTACAATTTACATTTCTTGAACAATGAAATCTGGGGATATTTAGTCAATTAAAACAATTCCTTTACTTAACACATGACATAGGTAAAATCTCTTTGTTCTTACTGTGCTTTAATCTGGATAATGCACAGTAAAGGTGTGCATTAACTACCTCAGATATACTGCACAGTTCAACAGTAATCCTACCTTAAGGGGACAGATCCTGGATTTTGACAGGCGTGTAATTACATGAAATTTTGAAATATCACCGAGTGTAGCGATACTAAAAACAATTTGACGGTTTTAGTGTAAAAATATGAAAAAGAAAGTGTTTCTTATTCCTTAAACAAGGACATAAAATATTGTGTGTACAATGTCAATCTGAAAGCAGTGTTTCAAAGTCAAACCAGATAATATTTTTTTTTATTCTGCCAAAAAAGAAATGTATTTTAGAATATCCAAATAAATGAAATTTGGATTAGTTTTGTGCTCAATGGAATACATTACGACTTTTTGAATATTTATTCCTATTAAGTGACTTTTTTGGGATCGAATATAAAGAGGATCATATTTAAGTGTGTGTCAAAACAGGGGGCGGGCGGGGGGGGGGGGGAGAGGATTAGCTGCAGATCAATCAGACTTCGTTTAGAATGACATGTCTTTAAAAATTAATACAGTAGAAAAAGAAATTTCGAGGGGAAAGGGGACTGGGGGGTGGGGGTGGAGAGAGTTGAAATTTGAAAAGTGAAATGGTTTTTCTCTGTTTATTTAACATTCTAAATGTAGTTACTAGCATCTCTCCTCGGTTCATCTTTCTCTAGGCATAACATTGAGGGGAACAAAAAGCAATTAATCTATACCCTTTAAGTTAAAATTTTTCATACACCGATTTGAAAGTACACAAAACTGAACTAAAACTGTAGGAGATGTATGTTATACGTCCATAAGACAGCAATCAAACGACAAAAACAACTAATGACATCTAGCGGGCAACATATAGTTTTCAACAACAGATATATTAAAGTGTCTACACAATAGGTATTTCTTAATCGTCACTTTTTTATATAAAAATTGTGAATAAATTGAACAGAAACGATAAAAAAAAAAGAATCTACCATTAGATCGCAATTCTTCAAATAATGTCTAACTTTTTAGGAAGAAGCCTCATTAAAAAAATGTTAATAATTTAAAACTTACCGATCTTTTACTACATAAAGGCGTATTTCCACATTTCTTTACCCTACAAGAAACTGTCCTAGGAGCCGCGGATAGCGGAATATCGTCCGCATATTTCAAAAACGTTCACGTAAATTGATGGCGTCATGTGTTAAAACAGTCATTGGCAAATCAAATCGGTATGTATCATTTAATCAGCACGATGACCCTTTAACCCGAACTCCTACGTCGTTCGGGTTATGAAGGGTCACCCGAGCCGTGCAGATTAAATGACATATACCGACTTGCTTGGTCAATAACTGTAACTTAGTACGAGTACATATACAAATTAATCTCTTAACTTTGGTTTTGTTCCAAAATAGATTTTTTCTCCCATAGGATATTTCTTTCTCCCGTACGATATTTATTTCTCCCATAGGATATTTATTTCTCCCATAGGATATTTTTTTCTCCAATAGAAACCTTTTCTCTCTTATGAATTGCTTTAATCTCCCATAAGATTTTTATTCTCCTTTAGAATCTTTGTATATCCCTTAAAATTTATTTTTTACCCTTAGGATTTTTTTTGTTCCACAGGATATTTTTTCTGTAATGAAATCCCTTACGATTTTTATTAATCCTGTCGGATATTTTTTTATCCCACAGGGTGGTTTTTTTAGTCAGATATCCTATAGGATAAAAAATATCCTGCAGGAAATCCTTTTATTTCTCCTAATGGATTTTTTAAGTCCTAAGGGAGAAAATATATCCTATAGGATATTTTTATTTTCCTAAGGGATTATAAATCCCATAGGATTTAAATATCCTATGGGATTATGACTTTATCCTATAAGATTTCTCAAAATCCTATAGGCTTTTAAAAAGTCCTATGGGAGAAAAAATATCCTTCAGGATTTTGTCACTGTTTTCACTCCAGTTGCCGAAACAGGCGAGCCACACCAAATTTTGTTTAGTATTGTGTTACCTAACCCCAGAGGTACATTATTATCAAACTTGATGATTCTACCGTTAAAAAAAGTATGGTTCCAATTTGCACTCATGAGAAGTGCAAATTAATCCAAGAACATGTTGTATGTAATACGTTGTTAAAGTATACATTCACCAATACGTCCTTCTGTCTGTCGGGGTGTTTTATTATTTTATTTTTTGTAGTAATGTAGAATTATTTTTTAGGGATGTACACTTCGACGTCTGTTTAACTGTATTGGTGTATAAATACGCTACTACATTCTATTTTAAAGGGATGTAAGATTACACTTCGACGTCTGTTTGTCTATATGGATGTATGAATACACAACTACGTATTATTCGTAAAGGATGTATGAGCATTGACTGTATTGATGTATTAATACATCACCACATTTATTTATTTATTAGGGATGTATCAATACACCATCAAAACACGTCTGTTTGTCTGCCGGAAATTTAAAAACACGATACCACGCCATTTTGCATAGGGATGTAAAAGGACACTACCACGTCTTGTTTTTTGTAGGGGATAAATATATTCAATACCACGTCCGTCTGGATGGGATGTTTCAATGCACTTCCATGTCTATTTGTAGGAGATGTAGTATATTAACAATAAATAAGGGGAACTATACTAGAAAAGCGGAAGTTCTAAACTGTAAATCTTATTCAATCCACTAACAATAACAATAACAAAACAATACTTAATTGTAAGTTAATAACACAGTTAGTTATGCAACCAATGTTCCCTCATGCCAAATTATAGAAAAGCATTAACATTGTTGAAAACAATGCAACGTGTTAATGCCTTACATAACTACAGTGTATAAAAATCATTAATATAATGTTCAATATGACAGAAAATCATTGAAAGAAAAGAAAATCTACATTAAACATTATAATCAACTAATTAATGTCATAACTGAAATTTTTGCCACGTGAGAAACAAAGAATCATAATCAACTGTCCGGTTTTGAAAACGCCCTCACTATACAATTCAAGCTAGATTTGTATGCAATCTATATCAAAGAATTACAAAATGTATATCAACATTGCATTTAAAGAGTTTCAAAATCAATGGCGATCAATTATTTCAAAATGATTTCTACAAAATAAGAAGATGTACATGTAGTATGTCTGCCATTGAGACAAATCACCATCAGATACCAAATAAAATTGAAAGTAACCACGTACAGCCTTCAAAAATGAGAGTAACTTATTCTGCAAAGCAAGCTTTTAAAGGCCCCGACATGACACATTGAAACAAAAGCTAAAAAAAAAAAACTTACGGCATAATTTAGGTACAAAACAATATGATTGATGATTGTTGGTTGCTTAATGTCCAGTGGCAAATAGTTCATGCATGTTCAAGACGAAAACAAATTATCAAAACAATACAATACAATAGGTAGGTCCTGTATTGAAGGCCGTCCGGAATGATTTATGTAGACTTCAAATATAATATTGCCAAAATACAAGGAAGAAAGGTAATATTTTCTCAAAAAGCTATAATAAGCCATTAGATTTTAATGGTTTTTTGTTTTATAAATTAGTTCTCAAAACGACAAATTTGAATTAAAACAGACGTTCTATACATATTTATACAAAATGAATACCCTTTTTTGTTTTGCATTTCTAATTATCAAAATCGAAGTCGTGACCCTAAATTATACATTGAGTTATGTTGTAAGTCAATTTTTCCAATGATTTATTACAAATTTAAGCAGAATCTACGCTAGCTGTCATCCTTGATCATGAAACAATTTAAGTTTAGGGATTCAATTCTTACTTTAACATCGTTTGATTTAAGAATATATTTGATCGTTGTGGCCAAGGTTCTCCGAAAGCTTGTTGTCCGAAAAATGCCACACATATCCTGAATGAGCTGACTTTGGAAAACTATAACCATACTAGTATGAAGAGATTTGTATGCCTAACATACAGGCTTTAGAAACAAAAAGAAGCATTTCAAAACCACTATGTAGCATTTTTGCTATATTATGATAAAACAAAAATGCAAAGCCATATCTTACCGAGTGTGTTTTTACAAAATCTTTTAAGTTATCTGTTTTCATTACTAAAAATGGCTTTATCATGAGTGAGAGCAAATGAATTTTCAATCTGATTTTTGAAATGGTCATTCAATCAAATAGAAAAACTTTCATTTGATAAGATTGTATGGAAGTGTAGTGTAGAGATGTTGCAATGATATGATTTATTTAACCCATATTCTCTATACAGCGCAAGGACCCAAATGCAGAAACGTTGAAAATTTTATTTTTACTTTAGTGGATAGTTGTCTCGTTTGGCATTCATACCACATCGCCTTATGTTATACTAGTATTCAGATTGTCTTGTATTTATCTATAAGAAAAATATAAGTGTATATGTTAAGTATCAAATGGATTAAAAAATATATTATATAGTACAATATACAATGAATATGGTAAAAATGTATATGATTTATTAATTTATCGCATTAACTATGGAGGTTACTACTGATAAGATAGGTCACCCGTTATAGTCTGGTCTTTTTTTTAAACTTTTTTTTCTAGAACAACGCATTGTACTCATAATTTATAACTGGAAGTCGTTTATCTCGTTTTTTCGGGAATTCGAACTGATTCTCGGCAATCACTACAAACCAGTAAAAGTCTAAAATGGCCTCTATCTGTACTCGACTGTATTGATTTTTACTCGACCAGTCTGAATTGGTCTGTAAATTACTTAATATTACTCGACTGTAGTCTGAACCATACTTTACTTAACAGTCTGAACTTGTACTCGACCAGTACTTAACCATTTTATACGAGTTTGAACCATACTCGACCAAGTCTGAACCATACTCGACCTAGTCGGAACCATGCTCGACCAAGTCTTAACCAACCTAGTCCTATTCTGTGTCTCAATCAACTGAATTTTATCAATTTAGAAAATGTTTTAAAAAAAAATGAAATTTGAACAACTTGAAATTAAAAATGTATTCAATATAGTATTGAAATAAAAATTTCATAATAATCAGTCATAATATAACCTCAACACAATATTCATCAACACTTACATAAATATATATCAAATTTATTCGTTCATATATAGTGTATTAATTTACGTTTTTTGATTGAGTTAAGCCTGCCAATTGATATTTTATCGTATGTTTTTCTATGTTGTGATGTTATGCTATTGTTTCCGAAAAAGGGAGAAGGTTTGGTACCATTAAAACGTTTAATCCCGCTCCAAATGTTTTCACCTGTTCTAAGTCAGGAATCTGATGTACAGTAGTTGTCGTTTGTTTATGTAATTTATACGTGTTTCTCGTTTGTCGTTTTTTTATATAGATTATACCGTTGGTTTTCCCGTTTGAATGGTTTTACACTAGTAATTTTGGGGCCCTTTATAGCTTGCTGTTCGGTGTGAGCCAAGGCTCCGTGTTGAAGGCCGTACATTGACCTATAATGGTTTACTTTTTTTTAAATTGATATTTGGATGGAGGGTTGTCTCATTGGCACTCACTCCACATCTTCCTATATCTATCTCAACTTTAAAATATAGATATAACAAGCTGATCAAATAATCTCAAAATTGAATTGTGACTAACATTTTCAATGTTATTCAAATTTGTTTGAATGTTTCATAAGTATTTTATGGTAACTGGACTATTTTCACCATTAACTTAAGCCTAGTATAGATTTATGGTATCTGTTGAGTTTTGTGCAATGAATATTTTTTTTTATTAATATATATAAAAATAGTATATAAAGCAACTTATTAAGTTTTAAAAAAATGAGACCTTTGTTTTTTTTTGTTTTGTTAAACCAATAATTTAATATAATCATGATAATAGAATTTCCATAGTAATCCTTGATAACCTTTTTAAAAAAGGACATTTGTTCCAAAGTAACAGTAAAAATTTATTTCAATTAAATTTAAGTACTTTTTGTCAAATTTAAGCACTTTAATATGGTTTAATTACCTGCGTACATGTGTGTTTAACAGGTAAAAGAAAGCCCTATTTTCTTAAACTCGTGTATTATTTATCTAGTATATTCGAAAGGATTTGTTGTTTAAGTTAAACAGGATGTTGCAATTTTGAATAAATGTTATTTATAATTTAATACTTCTGACCAGGTGTGATCTTATTAATGAGTTTGCCAATAGCAAAGGTTATACTTTATACACCACCGCTATAAATCAGAAGAATTTTTTTATAAATTTCGTAATTTTTTTTCCTTTTTGATATGAGTTATATATAATATAAAAAAAAATATCCCAAATATAATAATAGATATATTTCTAATATAAGATTAAACAATTCATTGATTTTGTTGGCTGTTGATATATATGTCAATTTAAAAGAAATTAATTGTAACAGTTAAAAAAAGTAGAGGTTATTTGGTCCAGTATGGTTCAGACTGGTCGAGTATTGTTCAGACCTTTGGTTAAGTATGGTCTACACTGGAATAATATGTCGAATACAGGTCCAGAATGGATAAGACTGTTTCAGACTGGTCGAGTAATAGTTCAGACTATTTTCAATGGCAAAGATAAGGGTCAAGTACGATTCAGTATAGTCGAGTATGATTCATACTGGGGTCGAGTAATGTCAAGTAAAAGTCAGACCAATTCAGACTGGTCGAGTAAAAATCAATACAGTCGAGTACAGATATAGGCCATTTTAGACTTTTACTGGTTTGTAGTGAATGAAATTCATGAAGAGTCCACGTATCAGTGGTTTTGATTGGAAGATAAGATTTGATATTTATAAATATAAAAATTATTAATGGTATTTTATTTTCAAACATACGAACTCGTGTAATCAAATTCGATAAAACGGGAAAGGTTTGTAAATTAAAGTTGGTAATAATTGATGACTAATTAGGTCCATCAGCCAATATTACACTTATAATCAGGACGGTTATGTGCTATTAAAATCAAATAAGAAAAACTCCAAATCTGAGTTTAACATATAATGTTATGGATCACAGAAAATAGACATAAGAGATAAGTAACCACACACTGTCAAATTATTGTAACTCACGCATTGCTTGATTGATACAGAAAAAAAAGAGCGGGAATATGATTACCAATGAGACACCTCTCCAACCAGGATTATATAATGTCAATAGAACCAACTATAGATCACCATACGGCCTTCAAAAAGGAGTTAAACGTGCATGATATAGCAAGCTGTATAAGGTCCAGAATGGAAAACAAATATTAACATTGAAGTAAACTTTAAACTTTGTACATCCCAAGCGCTTTTCGGAATTGAACTTCATTAAAAATTTCAAATGCGATACAACGACAACGGTCTGATTTAGGGGACGATCATTTGATATTCTTATAAGTGGGGACAGGTGGTATTATTCTGAAGTTGTACTCACTTCAACTGTTCGCAGTTTGGCTACTCTCTTGTTTACGGTTATTTTAAGATTTTTTTATAGCATTTACCGGGTCAGAATATTTATTTCCGAAATCATCCTGGCTCCCATAACCTTTACTCCCGGAATATCCGGATTCCATAATTTTGAGACCAGTAATGAAATTTGGTAGGCAATTGGCAAAGAATTCAATTTTGTTAAAATGTTAGCACTTTGTATTGTGTTGGCATTTTCTTAAATGTATTAACAAGTGCTAAGTTGGTCGGGAGAAGTCTAAGGAAGACAATATGTCAATATTATAGTCAGCTCTTCGGGTTAAAATAAAGTCAGATATAAGGCATACTTAAATGAGACAGTACTCGAACGACGCATAACTATCAAGACATCTAGAGTCAACATTCAGTCTTTTATAATTGACAGATGTCAATACAAAATATCAAGCTCAAAATCGCTTTATGTCTGAAAAACTAAAGAGTAAATTAAGCATAATTTGTCATTTAAAGATATACTGACAGACACCAGAACATTTTGTGCGTTTGAAAAATGGCATCCTCTCCTTTTTAATCGCGATTAGTTGAAATATAAATTGTAGATAAAAGTAGGAGTTAAAAAACAGTCTAGTTTATTATCTTCAACATGTTCAATATTTGTATTTTAACTTAAATATTTTTTATTTCCTTTTTATTTCTTTGCAAAACACTACATGGCCAATTATTACTATATTTTTTTAAATATATTTTACCATGGTTCTTCTTTACTCTTTAATTACAGTCTATTATATATTATAACGTCGTGCAATTGTAAAACAAGAACAGGTAAAAGACATTTTTGTAAGAGAATACGACGGATGACTAAAATAAAAAAAATAACTGTTTTCTTGTGGTTAATTGTATTTAAAAATGATGATCGAATTTTACAAAAAATCTCGTCTATACACGTTTTGAGTGACACACTCTAACCTAAATCACTTGCTCCTGAAGATGTTACAGTTATGCTGTTTAAATACTATTGTATCATTTGAAGTGTATAGGCCTTGTAATTTTGATTACAAAAACAAGATATATCAATCAATTTGACTGGACAGAAAACACTGTAATAATTTAAATTGTGCATATGATTATTGACCTTAAAAAACCGAAGAACCTTGTGTATCTGGATCTGTTTGATAGACAGCTATACAACAAGCTGTTTGAAAATAGAATTGTTGGAAGAAGTTTACTTACTGTTTTCTTACAATGTCTGCAACTTATTTCCCAGAAGATCTCAAGAGAAAAATAAAATACTCGTGGGTAGGTACATGAAAGGAACATTTCAGTATAACTTACAATCAATTTAAGTCGTTAGTGTGTGTGGTTTTTTTTTTGGTTTGTTTTGTGAAAAGAGCTACTGCTTGTTAAGAATCTCTCTCCTGATCACGAACGGATTAAGAAGGCAGAATTTATATAACAAAATCATTCATTGGCTGGTTGTCAATTAGGTCGGTATACGGGGAAAATAATTAATTTATAAAAGAAAATAAATACATTATTTTGAATATTTGAGGGAAAGAAATATAAATTATCCCTTAATTTTATAAAACCATTTCATTATGTCTATTTGAAGTTTTAAATACGGATACAAAGAAGTCACGTAACTGTCATGCAATCGGTCTGTTTCGTTGCAATTGAGTACCTAAAATTGAGAATTAAAATGGGGAATGTGTCCAAAAGACAACAACCCGATCAAAGAGCTGAAAACATAAAACCTGTATCAGTCTGAGAACTGTATATGTAAATTACAATTATACCGATCAAGACTCGCTTATTCTATAGAAATAATATTGTGTTAATCTTTTTTCTGTACCATTCTTAAATGTTTGACGGTTTGTAAAACAGTAAAAGGACTGTAAAAATGTCCACACCATTCGGACTCCTAGATACATTTCAAAACTAGGAACCCCAATGATGATTGCTGTTAATTTTGTTTAAATTAAAGGCCAGTTGTTTCACAGAAGATTTTTTTAAAGTCAACAGACGACTACGACGGAGGACGGACGCCAAGTGATGAGTCAAGCTCACTTCGTTTCCTGACCAAGCGTTATTTCATTCGTCATGGGGCCATTTTATAATGTATTGTCATGTTTACACGAACCAGTCTACAAAGTCGACCATCTACTTTCATGGGTTCACAATATTACGAATATATGACCCTTTTTGTTGGTTTGTTGTCTGTTTCACGTATACCCTATGTCTTATTGTAAGAATTTAAAATAAGTCGCATGCACAATTGTGTCAAAGAATCATGTTTCATACAGAGACTAAATGTTATAATTTTCTATAAATGTCGTACTGTCTTATATGAAAATAACGTTATCCGGTCAACATCTGAACCCCTTAAGGACGTAGTAACTGTGACTAAAATTGTGTAAAAAGAAAAGGAAAGCTTCATATTGTCTTATAGATTCAGATTTATTCATGTTGGTAAGCACCACTTTCGACATCAAATTTGTCAAATATCGTGTAAACGAGGTAAGGCCTATTTTTCCTGAAATGAATTCATAACAGGACAATTTTCCTAAAGTCTTTCCATCTTTAATTAGATTCATAGTACCACAGCCAAATGCTTACGCTTTGAGGTTTTTACAGTTTATTGGTTGCATTTAAAGATATCACTAAATTATAAACGCTTAAAGCATGAAACTGCGATTTTGTGAAATTGTGGCAAATCCAATCCTATAGGAGAAATACATGGCGGTTAACCGCAAACACAATTCTGTTGAATGTAAGGCAATCATGATTTTAGACTCTTTTGTATTCAATTTTAGGTAGAATAACGAAATATATAGAATAAATTGTAAAATATTACCCTTGTGAGTGAACTGAATACAAGAGAAAGTGGCTATACCCCTGTGTTAGTTTGTATCATACTGCCTACAACAGCAACAAATAGCGTTGATTGACATTTTGATATATGGGAAATATAGAATTATGAAACAGTATCTTACTGTGTACGTTATTGATATAGATTCGTTTAAGTTTAATTTCCAGTAGGATTTGACAATCGAAATACTGTTTAAGAGAAAATACATATCAGTCTTAAAATCCCCAATGTTAAATCAAGTTTGATCTCCCACTTCTTAATAAGCAATCAACATTGATCGCGTTAAGAACTGACAACCTACTGGAGTCTTTTGATGACCTAAAAAAATATACAGTTGAATTCGAAATCTCAAATATTAATCGTTATCACGAATTGAAGAATTCGTTATTACTTTTTAAATTCGAAATAACAAATTTCTAAAACTCTGAAATTTGTTATGACAGTTTTTGAAATTTATTATCACAATGTTTTTGTTATGATCGTGATGACAATTTTTGTAAAAATCGGCAATAACGAATTTAATTCGAAATCACGAATTACAAAAACTAACAGTGATAACAAATTACACACATTCGGGATAACAAATTTAATTCGTTGTTTTGACGTTTTTAATCCGTTATTATATATGAATTGCAAAAACTGTAATAACTAACTCCATCAACTCGTGAGAACGAATTTAATTTGTGATAACGATTTCAATTCATGATATCGAATTCAAATTATATTTTGGGAGGTTCTAAATGGGCTTCTGTAACAACCTTGTATATTGTATATTCTTCATGAAATACCCTCATATGCAAATAAACATTAAGAAATGAAACAAATATGACGTGCAATTAAAGGACAACTGTCATGATGCCTTTCAAATCCAAATGAGAATATCTAAGTTCAATATGAATTTTCTAAATAAGCAAAGGATAATTAGCATAGTTCAACATTTGATAAATGACTCAAGTGTTACGTTAATAACAATATCATATCCAATGGAACCTCAAAACGAGTTTATATTCTACATAAATATGTATTATCAGAAGTTCGTTACTGGGAATTATACATATGCTTAATAAGTACCCTTTCAATTGTAGACTTATTAAGTAAAGTTTATAGAAACAAATCTAAAACAGGGATTTGATATTGTTCTGTTTCAAATATAATGCAAATACAAAAAGTGATTTAAACATCACAATACACATGATAGTTGACCTATTTTTATATAACAAAACAATATACATGTACGTATATAATACAATTTTTCTGGTGTATACATTTATTATAAGGCCATTAATACTCTAAGAATATCTCGTAATTCAAAAGATGTTTTCTAATAAGTATCTAGTGGTTATATTTAACTGATCATCAAAGTTACAAATTAATATCAGCTGATTTACTTTGAACATATTTTAAGTGCACATTACACGATTAAGGATAAACGAACAATTAGCGCACGTTTTACGATTTAAGATGAATGCGCAGTTGAGCGCACGTTGAATGGAAAACATACGAAGCATGTACGATGAGTGGAAAGAACACGCTCGTAGAATGGACGATGAGTAAAAGGAACATGTACGCAGAATGAAAGATGAGTGAAAGGAACACGTACACAACACATAGTGGACGATGAGTGAAAGGAACACGTACACAACACATAGTGGACGATGAGTGAAAGGAACACGTACACAACACATAGTGGACGATGAGTGAAAGGAACACGTACACAACACATAGTGGACAATGAGTGAAAGGAACACGTATACAACACATAGTGGACGATGAGTGAAAGGAACACGTACACAACACATACTGGACGATGAGTGAAATGAACACGTTCGCAGCATTGACGATGAGTGAAAGGAACACGTATGAAGAATATACGATAAGAGAAAAGAACACGTACGCAAAATGTACGATGAGTGAAAGAAACATGCACGCAGAATGTACGACGAGTGAAAGGAACACGTATGCAGAATAAACGATATTAAAAGGAACACATACGTAGATTGTGCATATGTAATTAGTTAAAGGAACACATACATATAATGGACGAGGAGTACAAGGAACACGTACGGAGAATGTAGGATGGATAACAGGAACCCATACGCAGAATGGACGATGGATGAAAGCAAAACTAGATCATGGACGATGAATTAAAGAAACACATACGTAGAATGGACGATGAATCAAAGGAACACGTACGTTCAATCGAAGATGAGTGAACGGACGTGTAAAGAGAATGGACGACGAATGAAAGGAACACGTACGTACAATCGAAGATAAGTGAAAGGAACGTGTAAAGAGAATGGACGATAAATGAAAGGAACACGTACGTGCAATCAAAAATGAGTGAAAGGAACGTGTTAAGAGAATGGACGATGAATGAAAGGAACGTGTACGCAGAATTGACGATGAATCAAAATAACACGTACGTACAATCGAAGATGAGTGAAAGGAACGTGTAAAGAGAATGGACGATGAATGAAAGAAACACGTACGTACAATCGAAAATGAGTGAAAGGAACCTGTAAAGAGAATGGACGATGAATGAAAGGAACACGTACGTACAATCGAAAATGAGTGAAAGGAACGTGTAAAGAGAATGGACGATGAATGAAAGGAACGTGCATGCAGCAGAGACGATCAGTGAAAAGAACATGTTAACATAGTGGAAGATGACTGAAGGTAGCACGTACGCAGCATGGACGATGAGTGAAAAGAACAAGTTTGCTGACTACACGATAAGTGAAAAGAACACGTACGCAAAATGTACGATGAGAGAAAGGAACATGCACGCAGAATGTACGATGACTGAAAAGAACACGTATGCAGAATATACGATAATTGAAAGGAACACGTACGTAAATTGTACATATTCAATGTGTGAAAGGAACACGTACGTAAATTGTACATATTCAATGAGTGAAAGGAACACGTACGTAAATTGTACATATTCAATGTGTGAAAGGAACACGTACGTAAATTGTACATATTCAATGAGTGAAAGGAACACGTACGTAGATTGTACATAAGTATGCAATGAGTGAAAGGAAGACATACACGAAATGGAAGATGAGTAAAAGCAAAAATAGATAATGGACGATGAATGAAAGCAAAACTAGATAATGGACGATGAATGCTATGGACTCGTATGCTGAATGGACGATGAGTGAAAGGAACGTGTACGCAGAATAGACGATTAATGAAAGGGACACGTACGTACAATTGCCGATGAATGAAAGGAACACGTACGCAGAATGGACAATGGGTAAAAGGGCACTAGAGAATAGACAATCAATGAAAAATACTGCGTACGAACAATCGACGATAAATGAAAGGAACGCACAAAGAGAATGAACGATGAATTAAGGGAATGCGTACACAGCATGAACATAAATGAAATGAACGTGTACGCAGAATGAACGATGAAGGAAAGGAACACGTACGCAGAATAGACGATGAGTGAAAGGAACACGTTCGCAGAATGAACGATGAATCAAAGGAACACGTACGCAGAATTGACAATGCATGATGAATGCACGGTACACATGTCAATTTGAATTTTGGAAGGTCTGTAGCAGTGTTTTTTCCTGTAATTTGTCACACAAAAAGTTTTACGGATGCTTACTCAAATACTGAGACATGCAACTACATGTGTTCCTGATAAAAATATGGCGCAATTAGACACCTATAACTTAGATCCTACCATATATAACTAAAACACTTTACTGGCAAAGATGGGATAGTACGAAATGATTTTCTTTTGGTTTGTTAATCATTTTAAATAAATAACTCTCACACAAAACACATGAGAAAGCATGAACATGAGTTGTTTGTCCAACAATTTCCAGAATAATCAATCATAATTGTGTATAAGAATGAACCAATGTTTACCAACCTTTTTATCGAGGAAAAAAATATGCTTAGCTATACATTTGTAGCTTACTTAGACCATAATTTAAACTAGAGGCTCTAAAGAGCCTGTGTCGCTCACCTTGGTATATGTGAATATTAAACAAAGGACACAGATGGATTCATGACAAAATTGTGTTTTGGTGATAGTGATGTGTTTGTAGATCTTACTTTACTAAACATTCTTGCTGCTTACAATTATCTGTATCTGTAATGAACTACGTCCAGTTAGTTTCAGTGGAAAATTATAGTGAAAATTTACAAATTTTAAGAAAATTGTTAAAAATTGACTATAAAGGGCAATAACTCCTTAGGAGGTTAATTGACCATTTTGGTCATATTAACTTAATTGTAAATCTTACTCAGCTGAACAATATTGCTGTTTACAGTTTATCTCTATCTATAATAATATTCAAGATATTAACCAAAAACAGCAAAATTTCCTTAAAATTACCAATTCAAGGGCAGCAACCTAACAACAGGTTGTCCGATTCATCTGAAAAATTTCGGTGTAGATAGATCTTGACCTGAATAACAATTTTACCCCATGTCAGATTTGCTCTAAATGCTTTGGTTTTTGAGTTATAAGCCAAAACTGCATTTTACCCCATATGTTCTATTTTTAGCCATGGCGGCCATTTTGGATGGTTGGCCAGGTCATCGGACACATTTTTTTAAACTAGATACCCCAATGATGATTTTGGCCAAGTTTGGTTAAATTTGGCCCAGTAGTTTCAGAGGAGAAGATTTTTTTTTGACAGACGACGGACGACGACGACGACGACGGACGACAACGGACGACGGACGCCAAATGATGAGAAAAACTCACTTGGCCCTTCGGGCCAGGTGAGCTCAAAAAACGACAGCCATTCACTTCCAGGAGATCAAGTAATATTCGGGCCAGGTGAGCTAAAAAAACGACAGCCATTCACTTCCAGGAGATTAAGTAATATTCCGTTAAGGCAATAAAGCATAAAACCAGCTTAGTTACTAAAACTTATCCATATGTCGTCAAAAGGAAACAACAACTGAATACTTAATTAATAAAAGCTATACAATAACAATTATGTAAGTTCCAAAAAGCTATGTAAATCAACGTTGTATATTCATATAAACGATATACATTAGTAGAAAATAGACAAATCAATAAATCAATCAATCTAGTTGATAAATTTATATCTGGTTCATGAGAGCAAATTTATTATTATAAATCATCAGCTTTTTCAATAAAGGGAAACAATTCATATGAACAAATGAATACAGGTTTTTTCCGATATTGATGATTTTCACTTTTGGCATCAGGAGTTATCATCCTTGATTGATTGGAAAATGGTACTTTTAAATGAGTCGGTGTGATAATGTAAGAATGCTAAATCGTAACACTTTTATATTCTAAACAGTTGTTTCTCACTACAACAGTGGAGTGGGTGTTGACCATTTTTTCATTTGCCATTGAGGAGTTCCACCGTTCATTGCGGAATCAATGACACGAATTAATATCAGAAAACACGATTTGTTGTCATTTTACTAGCATATTGTTCTGGAATAAAGTTAACAAAAAAATTATAAAGGCTACTTCATCGACATTACGTACAATGGTCATGATGGTGTACGGCAGTCATTAACTTAACAATTCAAATAAGTCAACAAAGACATCAAGTTTCTGATTTAAACAATGTTCATTTAAAATTGTAATTTAAGTTTCTATAAAAAGCTTTTTGTGTTACAACAAAGCCAGTTTCGATTTTTTTTTTTACACTTATCCTCAGTTTTTGTTGACAAAATGTCATTTTACAGAGTACATCGTATGTGAATCGATGAAATGTGCAAATTGGGACACTGTAATCAGGTTGGTTTTTTTTTCGTTTTTTTATTTATTGTTTTGGGGGGAGGAGGGGGGACACGCAGAGTACCAACATCATAGAGCTTTTAGATTGCAAATTGACATCTGCTACATATTCATATGAGGTAGTTTAGTCTTTTGAGTTTTAGGTCAAGGTAATATGATTATTTGTGTGATGTTGATCATCTTTGTTCATGTATAGTATTTTATTTTATTTCAATTTCACAAGGACTTGTCTGTAAAAAAGGTACTTAACACTATATATGCATGTCAGTATCTGCTTTATTCTGATTACAGAATGTGGAGCAATAATATGATTTGATAGATAATACTCCTTAATTATATTGCAGGGTGAGACCCCATACCACCTGTCAGCAAAAGAAGACAGGAATGACACGGAATACGGAAAAGATTGCAAGAAAGAAGTAATGGACTACCTCAAGGTATATGTTATCTTTTATTTACCAGTAAAACAACTGTATCACAAAAAGGTAAGGAAGGAGAAGAAAAAGAACAAGATGATTTCTATTAACTGGGCTCAGAGGAATAAAAGTACATTATTTGACATTAAAGTTGAGACAACAAACTCTAGGATATAAAAACATGCATAAAAAGTCAAATCCGTCGGGGTCAACTTTGCCTGAGTATATGAAAGTTTATCTGCAGTTTAAAATCTCTATCCCAATCACAGCCTACACATAAAAAGTTATTCATTTTTAATATATAATCGAGAAGATTTGTAATCTTATTGCAAAAGGCACAAGGGAACGTTGTAAATTGTAATGTGGGTTATAGACGCACATGGTATATGTATGGGGATAGACACCAGTAATTTGGTTAGATATTATGATGAGATGAATTACCATTACTGATATGTCATCGTACTTTGTACAGATGGTCAATACATCTTGTTATTTAACCTGAGAGCAGTCGACACAACAGGACAGTATAAAAGCATATGCCCAAGTGCACATGGCATCACATAGAAAATCACACAGATATATAAATAGGTCTAGATGTGTGACAACTTTACGACAGACGTTCTCCATCGGATAACCTGTGTTTATACCGAGCTATCATCGCAATTTGTATATACTTCGTCTAAATGTTAGATCTGCAGATATACGTTACCATTATTAAAAAATGAATATACCAAAAAGTTGTCGTCATGAATTTCTATGGTGTGCACCAGAGACTCTGTTTTGTCGTGGAATAACCTGATATGGCAAGACAATTAATTACACCGTTTTCACTTAGGACATGCACATTCATTTACTATTTGTTTGCCATTTGAACCCACTACTTTTTTAATAGCTATCAACGGTCCAGGAAAATGTACATAGAAGTACATACAATGCACATCAGTAAAGGGAAAGCTCTAAATACTAAAATACCGACGTAAAGGAAGACAAAAAAACAATTTTTTTTTTCAAATTAGATCAATGAAATGAAGGTCTAAATACGGTTTCACACAGTATACAAATGTCTATACCGTTAGGTTTAACTCTGAATCGCCAAGTTTGAAAAGCATAAATAAACGACAAAAGCAACAACAGATCTGTTATTATTATTTTTATAGGGTTTATTCCGTTTTGAATACGACATAAATTATAGGAAAATTGTATTTCAAGTCTCCGACCCTTGCAATTCATGAAGAACTTTGATTAAAATGATTGATAAGGTTTATGTCAACAAAATCTTGACATTTTTTATGGAATTTATGCCCATTGAAAAAATGAAAAAAAATATAGGGTGGAGGAGGATTGAAGATCAAAGATACGGGAATGAATTCAATGAATATAAGTTTAAACATGTTATTAAATTTAAGTATTGACCTAGAAGAGTAACTAGGGGCATTATGTTTTCGGTCTGTACTTCCGTTCGTTCGTCCATCTGTCCATCCATCCGTCCGTCCATCCGTCCGTTCGTCCGTCTGTCCTGCTTCAGGTTAAAGGTTTTGGTCAAGGTAGGTTTTGATGAAGTTAAAGTCCAATGAACTTGAAAACTTAGTACACATATTCCCTATGCTATGATCTTTCTAATTTTAATGCCAAATTAGAATTTTGATTCCAATTTCACAGTCCACTGAACATAGAAATGATCTGTTTTGTGATGTGTGCAAAACTGACCATGTCACTTGGTATGCATTCAGCTTGCCCTCAGCAATTTCAAATTGGAAAACGATCGATTTTGGAATATTCTAAAATGCAATGCACACTTTTGCATTCATGGAAAATATAGCAAGTTTTCATTTACTATTGAGGATATTCATTTTCGATTTAACACCACTTTTAAAACAGTTATTCATTTCGTTTGGGCTTTTTCATACCAAAAGCTGTCCCGTAATGGTTGAAATATTATTTTCATTCTTGTTAATATTGCATATTCGTGTGTGAAAAACATTGCTATTGATATTTTTGGCTAAATGACTTAAGAGCACAAACGTGGAATTTACTGATTTTTTTTCTGTAGATAAATGTAGAAAAAACGCCACGAGTGTTTAAATCTCTTTAGAGGCATTCTATTACTTTTTCTCTTAGTTCTTGTTCACATATGTGATATAAGTTAACATATAATAGGCAAAATCGCCCGTTTGCTAAATCCTACCCATTTTGTCAAGACTGAGTAACAAATGACAGGCGAAGATTTCAATTAAAACAGCAATATTTTAGTAAGTTTTAAAATATGATACTGCAAGATTCAGAGTTTTTCAAATACAATATATTTTAAAATGAGACTTTGATGATTTGTTTGGAATAATATATCACAATGACAACTTAACACATGACAGAGGTGCTATAATCTGAATAATACACAGCTAATGTGTGCATTAACTACCTCAGATATACTGCACAGTTCAAATATATTTTTACCTTTAGGGCGTTTACTGGATTTTGAAAGGGGCGTTTTTCTATAAAATTACAAAAATTTCAACGAATGTAGCGAGACTAATTTTTTTTTAACGATGTTATACTTAAACACGATAGGCTGTCCAATCCGAGGGTGGACGACCTATTCGCCCCAACCCCCGAATCCGCCATCTGCCTTTAAGTTAGGACCAAGTTGATAAATTAACAACTTTGTGCAGACATCGTAGAAAAAAAGAAAAGTTTCTCATTCCTTTTTTTTTTTAATCTAAACTGGGACATAACATATTTTATTATATTTTGTGTACAATGTAAATGTAAAATCGATGGAATATATTACGACTTTTTGAATATTTATTCCTATCAAGTGACTATTTGGGGATCGAATTTAATGTGGATCATATTTATGGGGGTTTAGCTGCAGATCAATAAGACTTTGTTTAGATGGACATGTCTTCAAGTATTAATACAGTAGATAAAAGAAATGGGAGGGGGGGGGGGGGGAGGGAGTAAAAGATTGGAAAGAAAACGTTTTTTTCTGTTTATTTAACATTCTAAATTTAGGTACTTAGATCTTCCTCGGTTCATCTTTCTCTAGGCATATCATTGAGGGAAAGAAAAGCAAGTAATCTATACGCAAAAACCCTTTCAGTTATGACTTTTTTAAACACCGATTTGAATATTGATTCACTCATAGGGTCTTTGCATCGGAAATAAACACATGTATTCTAAAACCAGTTGTTGGTAAGATACGGGTTATGTTCTATATATTTTATGATTGTATGATACTGAACCTTTAACGGGAGGAAGTGTGCTTGATTTTAATATGATGAAGACATAATTCGTTCAATCAGTTTAATTGGGGTCTGGATCTGGCATGTCAGTAACTGCTGGTAGTCCTTTGTTAACTGATATATCATTGTCATTTTGATTAGTTTCTTCTATTATATATTCTAACATCTTACTTCATGTACTCGGAGTTCTTTTAAACTGATTTTTACTGTATGTATTTCCGTGTATTTGTTTATTCTACATTGGCAAGATGTATAGGGGAGGGTTTAGATCTTACAAAACATGTTCAACCCCGTTGCAGTTTTGTGCCTGTCTCAAGTCAGAAGCATCTGTCCTTTGTTAATCTTTTATGTTTCTTTTAAGTTGAAGCCCATCGCAGGGTGCGGGATTTTCTCATTGTGTTTCATACCCATTAGTGACCTTGGGTTGTTTTCTGCTCTTTGGTCGGGTTGTTGTCTATATGACACATTCCCTGTTTCCATTCTCAATTTTATATTGTAAACCGTTGTACAATTAGTTCCATGTAATGAACACTGGTTTTACATTAAATTTGTTCTCATCAGTACTTCGGTCTCAACTACGTGCACATGATAATTTTTCAGAAGAGAAAACTGATAAGAATTAATTAAAATGTACATTAAACGTAGTGTAGTGTCAAATAAAAAAAAAACGATTGCAAATTTAAAAGTTTAATGAATAGACCAACCTTGAGGTTGAAAATCCACAAAAGGATAGAGTAAAACGTATACTATAACGTTAGCCCTGTCGTAGAGTTATCCCATGGTGTGTTTTTTTGTAAAACTGCGATAAAGTGTGATTTTCAGATTGTTGTTTTTTTTCATTATCTATTTGAAGAGGGATTAATTACAATAATTTTACGATAGAAAAATTAGAAACATTGTGCTATAAATTAGAATCAAACCACAATCTATCAGCATTTATACCACATTGAATATAAATCATAGAAATGTACATTTTGTTCAATGAATTTAACTATTTTCGAATGCATGTGGCACCTTTTTCAATCTTAATGTCTGTTTGAGTAAAAATAAATTTCTTACATATTGCTACTGGATAAATTCTTACCAAACAAAAGCAGAACAATCAATGCTGTAAAAGTTTTATTCTAGTATACACAAGTTTGACAGAACACACAAATTAAACTTTCATGAGCTTTTCAAAAACAGTTTGATTTTCATTAGTCGTACATCATGTACATGTATCTACAAACTTAATTTCAACAACATTTGCAATGAGTGATTTCAATGAATTATTTATTACTTGTCATGAAGGCTTTCAAAATTAAAGGGTACTTCCTTCTGGTATTTGAACCTTATTACCACTTTGGTGAATTATTAATTACTTGTTATGAAGGCTTTCAAAATTAAAGGGTACTTCTTCTGGTATTTGAACCTAATTACCACTTTGGTGAATTAATAATTACTTGTTATGAAGGCTTTCAAAATTAAAGGGTACTTCCTTCTGGTATTTGAACCTTATTACCACTTTGGTGAATTATTAATTACTTGTTATGAAGGCTTTCAAAATTAAAGGGTACTTCTTTCTGGTATTTGAACCTTATTACCACTTTGGTGAATTATTGATTACTTGTTATGAAGGCTTTCAAAATTAAAGGGTACTTCCTTCTGGTATTTGAACCTTATTACCACTTTGGTGAATTATGTATTACATGTTATGAAGGCTTTCAAAATTAAAGGGTACTTCCTTCTGGTATTTGAACCTTATTACCACTTTGGTGAATTATGTATTACATGTTATGAAGGCTTTCAAAATTAAAGGGTATTTCCTTCTGGTATTTGAACCTTATTACCACTTTGGTGAATTATGTATTACATGTTATGAAGGCTTTCAAAATTAAAGGGTACTTCCTTCTGGTATTTTAACCTTATTACACTTTGGTACTTAACGACATCGTTTATTAGAAGGGCATTATGTTATCTTTAGTATTGAACCAAAATAAGCTACGAATCATGTCGGTCCATATTTTTATGTGTCGATCTTTCTTGTAACTGCTCTTATCAATATTATTGAATCGAACAATTGTCTATAAACTACGGTACCAGGGAAGTACAGACCAATTTGTCTTGTGTGTGTGTAGGAGGGAATAACATAAGTTTCTTTATTCCAAATATCTTGGAAAAAGTATTTGTTTCAGAAGTGAAATGATACATTGTTTGTTTTCATTTGAAATAAGGAGGGATAAATTCAACATCCTGGTCCCAAAAAAAATCTTATTCCGCTGAAAATTATTGAAAACAAAATTTTAATTGGTCCCAAGAAAATAAACATGATCTACCCACCTCCCATAACGTCGAACAGTCGGTGCCTTATGAAATCCGTTTTCTGATTTTGAGTACTTTTAAAGATGTTATGTTCTCTGAATATGTACGTAATAAAAAAAAAACAAGCTATAGCAGCGTACCAATAAGCTAAAAAAGGAAGGACATTTTAAGGTAATTTCAGCAATCAGGATTACTGCACTTTTAATTTAAATGTTCTCCCGTATTTTTTTTATCGGCACACACTATTGGAATTGTTTCTGCACATTGTCCTGCTGTCATGCATGTTTCTTAGTTAAAACTCTCAATTCGGGAGACATTTTTGGGGAAGTAAGTCTGTACACAGGTTTTATTTGACAAATGAGCTATATTTTGAATTTTAGACCAAAAAATTAGTACATACATTGATTTTTTATATTATTGTCATTTTATTTTTTCATTCAACATGTGTTTTCCCTTTAATATTTAATGAAATTCTAGTTTTGAATATTAAGTTGTATGTACACTTAACCCACACATGGACTACATTGACTATTGACAGCAGTAATCAACACCTGTGTAAACTACACATACAAACCAAGATTGAGCATTTGTCAAACAGTGTCGAACGTATTGTGAATTTAAATTCTACCTCGCCATGCTCGTCCGAATCTAAAGTATTTATTTGTTTAATTCCTTCGTATAAATAAGACAAACACTCTAATATAGGTTTGGTTGCTCGCAGTAACTTGTTCTTTTCTCTTGCAAGCAATGTTTAATAACAAAATAATCTAATATAATTTAATAAAAATATCAAATAGACATTTGCATACAAGAACATTGTCCAACATATCATTATATATAAATGAATTCAAAGTCTATATTATCCTTAATCATATATATGACATTTAACGGTAAACTGTACGTTGTAATGACTGTGAGCACCTTCGATGAACTGACAGCTGAACAATTTCTTAATATAATATAATGGAACCCCACCCTTTAAACCGAAAAAGGAATTCACGTTTCGAAGGCAGGTTTAAAGGTACAACGAAAGTCAACCAAATAAATCAGTATATTCAAAACAATTAAGTTAATCCTTTGAACAATGATGCAGTTTTGTTTATTATACCCCCGCAAACAAAGTTTATGGTATGTAGGAATCACCATTTAACTCTGTCTTTTCTGTCCGTTCGCTCATCCATCACACTTTTAATTTCCGATGATTAATAGATAACCCTTATAACAACTCATTTTGACCTTAATGGAATGGTTTTTATTACTTATAACAGGTAGGTCAATTTCTATTTTCGCTGTTTTCCGCTCCTGCTTTATATAATTATGGTACGAGATTGTTGGGGAACTATTTGATTTTAGTTGGGCTTTTCAGATGTTAAATGAAGAACCCCTGTTTAAATCTTTGATGATTTTTTTTATCGTTCAAGAGTTATGGTACTTCATGGTAGGAACAATTCTGTTTTATGGGTGTCCGTACTGAAAAAGGAAAACCATTTTTCCGCATTGAATGCAAATGTAGTAGAATGTTATAGGCCATTTTTGGAACAATTCTAATTTTAGTTTTTTCCAGAGAAGACATTTAATGAAATGTGTTTGATCACCAAACTCAAGCAAAGTACGTTTTTGTCTTTCTGATTTTTTCCGTTCTAGAATAATGGTACTTGATTGTTGCCATTTCATTCATTTGTTTTTAAATTGTTTGAGGTTAATAGAATGTTTTGGACAGAAGCAGGTTTCGAATTAAACTATTTAAAAATTACCACAGTTACACGCCTTAATAGAAAATAATTCATTTTTCCATTCCGCTCAAAAAAGATATAAATACTTGCAGTTTGTTTTGTTTATTTGAAACAAAAGCATTGTCTTGCAGTTGCAAAGGATTATGATACCTTATATTTCTATATCACCTATCTAGTTTGTATTACAGATGACAATGCTAATAGTTAGATTTACTTGACGCTACTCACCATAATCTTCTTTTGTGATATTTCATTATCTATTGATTACATGCTTTAGAGCCTCTCATTTTGCAAATCTGTATATCAAATTACAATTTCATAAATATTTTATGTAATATATAGGTACTAACATGTTGTTATTTTCTTCTTTTTTTTTTAGAGTTTCATGTCAAAAGAAGAACAAGAAGTAACCCTTGTATCTCATCAGAAAGGTGCACCACCAGTAGTTAGAGGTTGAACTTTAGATATAGATAGATGTATATATTGGGTGGGTTCTGCAATGAGGAAACTATCTCCCAACATAGAAAAAAATTGTCTATACAATGTTCAAAGTTCTAAATCATTGTGAAATATCAAAAGTCCTGAATGAATTTAACAGAGCGTTAAGTATGATTAGTTACATAGTGTGTTAGTGACCTAATACGATATATACGAGGTCAGTAAATTCCATATGGGGTGAGTAGGGAGGCGGGGCTTATTTAAGTACACGGTTAGTAGCGGAGTTACGACTTTGACACTATTTGATTATTTAAATGTATTGAAAGTTCTGTTTAATATTGTTATATCAAGGTTGTTGATATTAAATTGTCATTATTGACATTAGTTTATTTGTGCAGACCAATGGAAGTAGGTTCTTAAAATTGAACACTTGAACACTTTAGTATAAAATTAAGAATGAGACAACTCTAGTCTAAATTCAACAAACCAAGATAGTCGGTAAGATAAATTCGTTACATAGTGTGTTAGTGACTTAATAGGATATATACGGGTCAGTAAATTCCATATGGGATGAGAGCGTCGCTTCGCTCTCACCCCATATGGAATTTACTGACCCGTATATATCGTATTAGGTCACTAACATACTATGTAACTAATAAAGCCCCGCCTCCCTACTAACCTAATATGGAATATACATGGGCTCCACGTGGACGCTTTTTACCAATCATATTCCTAGAAATGTATAGGAGGTAAGATAAGTATATATATCCTTTATACTGATGTCTAAAATATGATAGGATAAAACACTATGCATACCCACTACTGATACAACATGTATCTCTTCTTTGTGCATTTTCATACACAGTCGATACGATATATATTGTCTCCACAACAATTATGATGTCCTTGACACGTAGTACTTTTGTTGTGTGTTTCGCTACTGTCCCAGGTTAAGGAAAGTCTTGTAGGCTAACAACCATGTTCTGCACAACAACGCTATATGCCTCTCTCAGGGCTGTAATCTGCAGTCAAGAGATTGCCCTTGATTTTTCTGTGCCATATATGTTTTTCTTGATTGTTGTAGTATAAATCTGGCATTTGCTTTTGAGCTCACATGACCCAAAGGGTCATGCGAAATTACCATCACTTAATATCCGTCGTCTTTCGTCATAAACTATTTTTACCACCCCTGAATCTAATAATCCAAATACTTTCAAAATTTATCTGAATATTTATTATATTATATAGTTTAAGATTGTACCCGTTTTTTTAGCCATCGTTAAATATGGCTGCTGTTGATAAAATAGACCATCGGGGTAAAATGCCTCTTTTGATTTCTCTTGAAAAAAGCAGTTCTAGAAAAATGAAAATTGAGTTGCAAGTAAGATATACATGTAACTGCCATGTAATTTTCAGACGAATTGAATTACCTATTTCAGACGTATTGCCCTTGAAGTGTTCATGTTATTATACCTTTTTAAATATTAATGATAGACAAAGAAAAACCGTAAACAGCAAAATCGTCAATCAAATTAAGATGTACAAATATGTCAAATGACAACATCGATAACTGACACTTTATAAACTTTGAAAGACATTTGTTTTATTTTTTAGAGGAACGTTAATAGATACATTTAGAGAGAAACATCAAATAAAAAACATCTTCACAAAGTAAGATTGACAAATACATCGACATGTGCGAAATTGCCATCCAATCCTTATTGAAAAAAGTAAAACAACAAAACTACCGAACTCCAAGGACAATTCAAAACGGAAAGTCCCTTAACAATTTACAAAGTCAAAAGCTCAAACACATCAAAAGAATGAAAAACAACTGTCATATTCCTGACTTGGTACAGGCATTTCCTTATGTCCAAAATGGTGAATTAAACCTTGTGTTAAATCTACCTTAACCTCTCACTTGTATGACAGTCGCATAAAATTCCATTATATTGATAACAATGTGTGAACAAAACAAACAGACATAATAGGTGAAAATGTCAAAAATAGGGGTACAGCAATCAAAATTGTGTTATGATCTCAAAAACAAACAAAAATGTCAACAAAGAAAAACAAAATGACATATAGACAAAGCACATACGCAAAAATGAAAAAAAAAACAAGAATACAAAAAATGACCAGAGCACAACAACGCAATGGCGGGATATACAAGTACCGAGCCATGCCTAAATGGTATTACCAAAAATGGACCAAACAGTAAACGTTAATAGTTTACAAAGACAAAAAAGAACACTATAATATTTATCAACAAGGTCTTTGTATCTTTTGATGAACTTTTTAGAAAAAGGACGAGACGTTTTTTAATATAACACTGGTTCATCAACTTTCTGCTAAAAATTGATGACGTTTTACAAAAACTGAGTAGTAGCTGCAAGCTCTTGAATACCAAACGAGTTTGGAAATGTATATCCGATATGTAGGTGAAGTTGGTATATTGCTACTAAGGTGGGGGAAATTGATAATTTCAAAATTAAGATAGTCTTGTTTGTCATAGATTCTGGTATTGAGATGATCGCTTATATCAAATTCGAGGCATAAGTATAAAAATGAGGCGGAGGAAGCCGTGTCTGTTGTTTCTTTAATTTCTAGTTCTGGAGGGTATATTAATGGAACCCAATCAGCAAAGTGTGTATTGTTTATTGAACGAACATCATCAATATATCTGGGTATGAAATTAAATGATCTGGCTTTTTAGATCTTCTAGTTTTTATCCCCCGCTCAGTAAACTCGACAATATATGTCATCTTATTATTTTGGACTATTTCAACAAATACAGAATGTTTCTTTGTTACATTCAATTAAAGTTTCTTCAAATTAATCATATAATATAAAATAACTCAGATATTGTAAATGTTGTAACGGAATTTGTTGTGGATTTACCTATTTTGATTTGCAGCAAGAAAACGAGTCCCATGAAAGCATTTTTTCTTCTTCTTTACAGAGCTATTTTTTTCATATTTTATCTTATAATTCTATCGTTTAGTTTTCTCACTATCACACAACATATTTTTTTCGATGTTGAATGTATGCACAATCTGAAATTTTTGCACAACCTATAGCATGTATAGCTTGATAAAAAGCTCCACGACCCACACCTTTTATCTTTTCTAATAAACAACAATAGACACAGTAAACATTAAACAGCAAAACATTATTGATGGTAGATCTACATTATATATCCAGGTGAACGATTAAGGCCTTTTGGACCCTTTTATTTTTCTTTTAAATTATTTTACATTTTGTTGAGTTTCCATAGCACACATGTCTAAATAGTATAGGTTTTTTTTATAAGGTTCTACTATGATTTGTAATGGTTCATATCTTTATCTTTTCGTATATTAATAGTTGTCTCGTGGGCAATATACCTCATGTCCTTATTTTTATTATTCTTGTCAATGAATAAGCCTTTCAATATACTACAACTTATCTATAATATAAATGAGCCTAAACATCACATAGGTGTATGCATTACATTTGCCGTTGGACATTAAACGTCATCATTCATCACCATCAATATGAATGTTATTGCGGATTATTCACTTTTAAGTTATATCATTTACGGGCTAGTTCTCTACTATATGAGTTTAATTGCAGATTATACGGTTAAATAAGATCAGTTTCTAACTATGTGTCACTGAATGATAGTAAAGTGTTCCCTTTGTGTTAACATATATTGATTAGCGTATATGCACGTGTAGAAATGACTTTACAATTTAGATAATTATTTTCATAAATGTTAGAATGGTTAGAAATGAAACACTTTTTTCTGTTAAAAAACTTAAAAAGTTATATCCAAGTAAATCATATAACGATACAGAAAATGAAGTATTGACGCGGAAAAAAAGACATTGTTTCTTACAATGTGTTCTATAGAATCATATTCAAAACAGTGTAGCTGTGGCCATTGATTGACGACCTTAAATTATCCCATTGACTGGGGCAGATTAGGTGAACGTGTGTCTGTAAAGACAACTGCTCACTATGTACTTGTTAAACTGTGGGGTCACAAAAGGTTCTCAACACCTAAATAAAGAAATTAGAAAAACTAATCAGGAATAACAGGATGTTTTGATTTATATCAATAATATAAATCAAAACATAAAGTTATTCCTGATTAACTTTTCGGATTATTTTAATATTAAAGGCGTTTAGAACCGTTGGTGACCCCACAGTTTAAATTCTATAATAAGTTAGTAGTGAGCAGTTGTTGTTACAGATACACGTTCACCTAATCTGCCCCAGTCAATGGGATAATTTAAGGTTGTCAATCAATGACCACAGCTACACTGTTTTGAATATGATTCTATATACTATCATTATATGACACTGTATTGATAAGAATGAATCTAAGAATACACACAAGAACACACACTAATATTTTCAACTCGGGACCATACGCTAGGGTTAATTTACAGGTATTCATATGAGAGATTTAAAGCAGTTATCAATTAAACTTTGATTTCATAGATATCTAAGTTTAACTACAGTTAAATACTTGTTTCCAATATATAATGTCAAGTCAAAAGTTTTTGAGTTTTCATGAATTAATTAGTTTTTCGTTCACTTGATGAATGTTTTTCTCAATATTTGATTTGTTTTATTCGTTTTTCAATATTTATTTCTGACGGTTACGAAAGAATACTTTTGATTTTGAATCAAATTCCAGTATTGATTAAGATGTATTTGGAAAAATTTATCGGCATCGGAGTTATAAATATACGTTTATTCGTATTTTAGATGATCGTTATTTTTTTCAAATTAGCCTTGAGTTGCACTCATCAAACTTACATATAAAAAGACGTGTAGTATGATTGCCAATATGACAACTCTCTTCAATAGAGCGAATGACAGCTTTATATCACCGTACAGCCTTCAACCATTAGAAAAAGCCCATACCGCATTGTCAGCTATAAAAGGTCCCGATATGACATAATTATGTACAACAATTCAGTCGAAAAAACTAACGGCCTACCTTATGTACAAAATAATAAAGGAAAAACGAATATGTTACAAAGCAACAGACGACAATCACTAAGTTACAGGTTCCTGACATACATTTATCAACTAAATGTTCTTTTCTCTTATAACAATCGCTAAATCTGAAAGGATGTATCAAAATGGTCAATATATCTCCAATGAAGAATCAAGAAGAGTTCGGTCCGTGTAACACTTGTCAATTAAAAATTTTAAGAAGTTTTCAAATTTTAATTTGTTGGATTATTAATTAAAGATTTGATATATCAAAATTCCATTTTCTTTAATTCTGAAAATTTCAACAACTAACAATTTTTTTAAATCTCCGTTTTAAAATTTAATAGATATAAAAAAGATGTGGTATGAGTGACAATGAGACAACTGTCCATCCAAGTCATATTTGTAAAAGTTAACCATTACAGGTCAAAGTACGATCTTCAACACGGAGCCTTGTCTTACACCGAACGGCAAGCTATAAAGGGTCCCAAAAATTACCAGTGTAAAAAAAAACATTCAAACTGGAAAACCAACGGTCTAATCTATATAAAAAAGAGAAACGAGAAACCCTACTGTACCACAACAACAAACAACAACCACTGAACATCAGGTGCAAAAAATAGGCGGATTTAAACGTTTTTATAGGTACCAACCTTCAGATATCTAAACGAACTTTGTTTATACTAAACTGAACGTATAGTTTTGATTATTTTGTTTTTTTAAAGTTTGAATGTTTTAATTTTTAATTAAGAAATAGAAAAGGGGAAAGCACTAAAAAGTGGATGCTATTGTTTTGATCTACAGGAAGCAAATGATAAATATGGTATTTAAGTCGAAAAAATAAATTAAATTGACCTGATTTTGACACGTTAAATTTTATTCTCTAAAAAAATTAACAGCATGCAGAAATTATTTGTCATCTTTGTGATTACTGTCAAGCTTTCACGAGTATAATGTAGAAGTTATGATACCTTTGATTTCTAAATGATTATAAGTGGCTGTTCTTAACTGTGAATACATTTGAAATTGAATCTGCTATGTAATATATTGATGCAGGCTTGACAAGTTGTCATCTGTTAACTTCTGTGTCATTTTGTCTCTTTTGGAGAGTTGTCTCATTGCCAATATTATCACATCTTCGTTTTTATATAAACACACGCAACACGTTATCATTCAAAGTCGGCATACAGGTATATATATATATATATCAGATATTAAAATTCAAGTGCATATTTTTGCGATAATCACCATGTCGCATTATTATCATTATTATTATTATGTGATATGTTTTATTTTGAAAAAAAAGTATCAGTTTTGGCTGTTCGACAAGCTGTACGTTGGTTCATCGTGCAAACCCTCCAAACAGTAGCATATTCTGGTTTGTATGCTGATTTTTGTATCTGCATTGTTTTAACATCATTCAGACTATAACAAGTGCATTTTACCATAAAAGATTCATTATATTCTATTAATAATAATTTGGATTGCAGGCCTTGAAGATGAATTGACGAAGCTTTCTGATAAGCAATTTGATAATCTTTTAAAGACTGGATCGTATAAATGCTACTGGAACCGGGTTTTTTTGACGGGCAAGTTCTCAGTTGGCAAGACAACACTAGCTAAGATTTTGGTGGGGGACGAAGCTCCAATTGAACGTGAATCTACGGATGGGATATGGATATATTTTGGAAGGGCGGGCATGAATATAAAAGAGAGAATTTGGATCTTCTTAGAGAAAGGTAAAAATTAATCAATTTTGAAAAAAAATATAAATTACTAATTCTTCTACTCTATTGAAAATCTAATTGAATGCATGCATTCTAAAATTTAATATTTCAAAAAGCTGTCATGACTGCTGTTAAGAAAGGCTGTCTTCTTTTCTGCTAGATTATGAGATTGTTTTTTTTTTAAGTATAAAGGCGCTTTGTGAAAGCTTAACATTTAAATTTATATTTCTAAAAACTTTTAAATAAGAATCATGTTGAGTTGACCATTTTATATAAGTATCTCGAATCAAAGTGTTGTATACTTGGACTACTGTTAACCTTAGGCATCATGAAGATTCCTTATTCACTGAACTGTCTGAAATTGTTAAAATCTTTAAACGTAGTACCATTGTTTCTCAACGTAGAAAGGTGATATCCTACACTACAAATTAGATTTGACTGATGTGAACGTATAGAAATCAGAAATATTTAGTCGAATAGTGACACCAGTGAATACTTCTTCTTTGATGTCATGTGTTTAGATGCTTTCATTCCTTATTAGATGGTTTGAACCTATGCTTATTTGATAGTAAAGTGGTTTGTTTACAGTATACTTTTTCATGTTTTTACCGTTATAAAAATACTACCTCATGATACAGTATCATTAAATTCCTACACATAAATTGTATTCCCAAATACAAATTTGCTATCTCTAGTTAACATTTCTACGAATCAATTGTGAGGATTTTATATCTAACAATGAGACGACTCAGGTAAGGTGGAAGGTTGGGATCCCGCTTGCATGTTAAACCCCCCACATTATGTAGGTTTGTGCCTATACCAAGTCAGGGGCGTGTAATTCAGTGGTTGTCGTTTGTTGCTATGCTACATATTTGTTTTTCGTTCAATTTTTGTAAATTAGTTTTGTTATTAGTTTTCTCGCTTAAATTGTTTCAAATTTGTCATTTCGAGAGGCTATTTAAAGCTGACCATTTGGTATGGGCTTTCCTCATTGCTTAAGGCCGTATAGTGACCTACAATGTTTAATTTCTGTGTTGTTTGGTTTCTTGTGAAGAGTTGTCTCTTTGGCAATCATATAAGATCTTTTTTTATATCTTATACAATTTTCAACAGGTATCACATTTGATATAAAGGAAATTGTCAAAATAAACAATAGTTGTCGAAGTTTAAATCAATAAGTATAAGCAAACGCGCTATAACTTTACTTTTTAAATAAGACATAAATTTGCATGTCAAAATATATACGAAATCACTGAACGGGTTGTATATTGTTATAAACCGTTACCTCCATCCTTTCCGCTGTTTTTTTTTAATCTGCCATTACAGAAATGGATTTAAACAATCTCGGATACTTCGAATAAAAGTAGTTTATAACAATGAGTGGTATATGAACAATTTGGATACTTAGTTTGAGAATTTCAAGTCATTCTCTGTCAAACATAGACATTTAAGCTAAAATTTGCATTGGCAAGGGTAATGTTTTCCTGTTTGATGAGAAGGGTAGGAGTATTTTTTCCCATTGCCATAAAATTTTGTACTAGCAAATTAACATTTACTGATGTTCATAAGACGTCATATGCATTGTTGCATGCAAGAAAACTAAATGAATTGAGTCAAAATATCCTTTATTTGTATTTATTTCTAAGGAACAAAAGATGGAATTTCTGTAAATATATTTTTTTCAAAACTCAAACTACAGCAATGGAAAAAAAGCAAGCCATACGAATGTTTGAAAATCTGAAAAATCTGAACATTTCCAATCTTCCTTGTTTACTGACAAAAACAAATTATTCAAGAAAGTCAAATGCTGTCAAACATATACATTTTAACAATACATGTAACTATCAAAAGACATTACATTTTGAACTACTGTATGTATTTTAATTTTTTTTGTGAATAAAGAAAACACGTTTGTTTTAGCATTTGTTTACAGAATAGATGCGTATATTTAAAAAAAACTACCCTGGTCTGTCAGTTGATACGTTAGTCCTGATTATGTTCTGAGTTCTTGTAATTGCTAAACAACATCAAGTGTATGTGTTGTACAAGCCCAGTGACTAATGTCAGCCATCTCTAATTTGGCATCCATGATAGATTTTTATGTACGTTGATTAATATCCATAAACGTGTATTGGCATCAAGACTTACACTGTTTAAGGTTTCATCATGCTTTTACGATAACGTGATCAAACATTTTAATATACTGGGCTTAGCTGCTGGACTATTCTCATTTTGATTCACTTCAAAATATTGTTCAGAATAATTGATTATGATATATTTAAACATAATCTATCACGTTAATCCTCCGTGAAATTCTAGAAATTATAGTAATATACAGTCTGGTGTCAAAGAATTATGATTATAAATTGCATCGTTTTTTTTATAGTTATACTGATAAATGGTCTTGCTTTGCAATTTACAAGTAACAACTGTCTTAGTTGAAGCTTTTAGACATCGATCACATTATTTAGCCATCAGGAAACCTTCTCCGCAAAATGTATTTGAAACAAAACCTGACTATAAACCTAATTGTTGTAGCTTGTTATAAAATATGGCCGATGATACTTCGACCAACAAACATGGTCGACTTCGGTAAACTTAGAACATATGGGTTTAATTCAAATGCATGTACTTGTATGAGCAACACGAAAAGTGCAACATGTAGAGCAGGATCTGCTTACCGTCCCTGAGCATCTGAGATTACCCCGAATTTTTGGTTGGGTTTTGGTTGCTCAGTATTTGGGTTTCTATGTAGTACTGTATATTGACTGTTTATCTTTTTCATTTTTAGCTTTAGCGTTTTCACTTTATTTTGGAATTATGAATTTGAATGTCCCTTTAATATCCTAGCCTCTTTATGTCTATGTTCTTTAAAAGCGCTATGTATACAGAAATCTGACTATGGCTAAAATGTTAAAATAGTGGCATATTCCTACTTCAACTGTCTAATACATCTAAATGTCAGACAACTTGTTATACATGTCATAGGCGTAGTCGCCATTAATAAAGATTTTTTTCCATTTTTTTTCATCTTAGTCTATTATCATGATAATAGATATATATAAAAAAGAAGATGTGGTATGATTTCTAATGAGACAGCTATCCACAAAAGACCAAAATGACACAAACATTAGCAACTATAGGTCACCGTTCGGTCTTCAACAATGAGCAAAGCCCATACCGCATAGTCAGCTATAAAAGGCCCCGCTAAGACAATGTAAAACAATTATATACATGTATACACTTTATGAAGCAAAAACAAAACATTTTCTACCAAAAAGTCACGATGGCAAAAATTGTCATACGACTAATAAAAAAGGGAGTTGTTGTTCTCAAATGATAATAATCATCAATATCTTAAGTTTTGCCTATCATATTGAAAACTATATTAAATATATAGAAACTGTAAAAAAAGATTGACAATCAAGATGATATCAACAAATAAGTTTTATAGACTGAGTGTAGGAAATATTGCCTTTGAATGTTATTTTGCATTTTTTTTATCGATAGAAGATAGAGATGAAATAAACATTAAAACAAATATCAGCATTCTACCATGCCATTTTATTTTCTAGGTTTAGAGATATTGATAATTATAATGTCTATCAGTAGTAAATAGTTAGCAAAGGTACCAGGATTATAATTTAGTACGCCAGACGCGCGTTTCGTCTACATAAGACTCATCAGTGACGTAAAATGAGCATTGAGAACTGCTTGAAAGAATTATTTCTTAGATACTAATAAAACAAAAGTAGAATATTTTACTTCTGAATTATATTTCATTCATAATGTTGAAAAGCATCCATTGTTGAGGATGCACGTGGATCTTGTTTAGCTCACCGGGCTCGAAGTACCCCATGTGAGCTTATGCCATTACTTGGCGTCTGTCGTCATCCGTCGTCTGCCATCGTCTTTGTCGTCTGTCGTCGTTGTAAACTATTTTAAAAATCTTCTCCTCTGAAACTACTAGACCAAATTCCTTCAAATTTTTCCTGAATATTCTTTAAAATACTTAGTTAATCAATTGTATCCATCTTTTTGTTTTTTTGGTCCATCTACAAACATGGGTACCAAGGCTAAAAATAGAACATAGGGGTCAAATGTACTTTTTAGCTTATATCTCAAAAACTAAAGTATTTAGAGCAAATTACACATGAGGTAAAACTTTCAACAGGTCAAGCTCTATCAGCCCTGAAATTTTCAGACGAATCAAACAACCTATTGTTGGGTTGTTGATACTTAATGTTAGTTTTAAGGAAATTTTGCAGTTTTTGGTTATTATTTTCAGTATTATTATTGAAAAAGTTGTAAACTGTAAACAACAATAATGTTCAGAGAAGTAAGATCTACAAAAAAATTAAAAGACCAAAATGGTCAATTGACCCATTAAGGAGTTATTGCCCTTTAAGTTTTGTTTTTACACAATTTGTTTATCATTTTTGCTAACATTTAAAAATCTTCTCCAATGAAACTACTAGGCCAAATTCTTCTAAGCTTTAACTGAATGTTCTTCTAGTAATCAAGTTTATAAATTGTATCCGAATTTGTGAGATCCATCGACAAACATGGCCGACGTGGGTAAAATAGAATTGGGGTCAAATGCAGTTTTTGGCTTATATCGTTAAAACTAAAGCTTTTTTCGATAATCTAAAACGGGTAAAAATGTCCAATAGGTGAAGATCTACTAGACCTGAAATTTACAGAGGAACCGAACAACCAATTGTTGGGTTGCTGCCACTAACTTGGTTATTTTAAGGAAATTTTGTAGTTTTTTTAAATATGACAGATACAAAGAACATTTAAATGGCATTTTTAAGCCACACAGTAATATGTATTGAAAAGCAAAAATTATCATTAATAACATATTTAAGCAAGCAATTTCAGGTAAACGATTCAGGCTCTTGATAGTCTCTTGTTTTGTGAAACAGGCTCTTTAGTGACACTTATCATGCTTATTGTAGTTAAAATTTGGAGTTTTATGTTAAAGTTTTAAAGCCATCTTAACTTTTTTTCTTGAATCGTTTACACAAGATTCTTCATTATTCAGAGATACTAATTAGTGTAAAATTTGTATTTTCTCCTCCGTTTCTTTCATTCTTTACTGATAAATAACCTTGGAATTCCTTAGCAAATATTACACTAAAACATTGAAAGCAGTGTTGCATTAGAAGCAGACCCCTCTTGGAAACTACGAAATGGTTTTTCGTACAATTCGATTGCAAAAGGTCAGTAATGTGATTTGACCAAATACAATTAGATCAATGATTTGGATTTCAAAACCACAATTGTTGCAGGGAGACACATTCTATTACAAACCTATAGTTTATTTATTTTATTGTTCTGCTAATTTGCGTGAATGTAATGACTTGCACATTCCAACACACAGCTGAACAAACATGCGAAAAGTAAATGCATGTATCTCTAGCTCATCTATGCATATTGTTGGAAACAATCCTCAAACAGTACAAGTATTTTTAATCCAATTGAATTCACTTATAACTAACGAACAGCAAATATTGTAATGGACATGAAATGCGAAGATGCCAGAACAGTTTATTCAGTGACCACAACATTCATTTTGTAGTGCAATGGTGTAATGCACATTTAGACAGTCACGTGATTTACTAATTAATATGTTACAAATAATGTGTATCTGGCGAAATAATCAAATACAATAAAATAATTCACCTGACGTTTGAATAAGATTAGCATATTACATGATAAACAATTTCAAACTACGCACATCATAAATGATAATAATTTGGTGCAAAATGTAGGTATGGCTTTTATTGGGTGAATTAAAAATAGATGAGGCACAAACTGATATTTTTTGAAAATCTTCAATCAAGTTGAAATACTTTTTCTTTGGTAATTATCTCTTTCCACTTTTTTGTGGAAAGACTTATTGTATTTGTTCTGATTATTAGGTCTTTCCACTTTTCTGTTGAAAGACCTATTGTATTTGTTCTGATTATTATTATTATTATTAGGTCTTTCCACTTTTATGTGGATAGAACTATTGTATTTTATCTGATTATTAGGTCTTTCCACTTTTCTGTGGAAAGACCTATTGTATTTCTTCTGATTTTTTGATTTTTTTCTCCCGCCTTATTTTGGTCTTGCGATAAATATTTGTCTTGCAATATGTCGCTTAGATATTTGGTATATGATATCGAACAGTTTATACGCCTTTGAAGTTTACCCTGCGTAGCCGAATACTTTTCTTTCTCCCCAAACACTGTTCTCCTTGTTTCTACTACTACTTCACAACCGTTAAAGATTCCGGAAAATTTATTTGATAAAATTGCTCGTTATATCTTTCGCATGATTTGTTGTTCTTTGACCGAAGCGATTTAAACACTCTATATGAGAGTTATTTCCCCTTATTCATTTGATATTAGTGATATGCATTTCTATCTTGTAAACCATAATTGATAGAGACCAAGGATCTTTTGATTTGAGTTCCTTAGTACAAAAACGTGAAAATAATGTCAAGGTCAAAGGTCAAGGTCATATTCTATTTTTTTTAATTTTGGCTTATTTCCGACAAATTATTATTACTATATTGTTAGTTGCGATATGCCGTAACACGTTAATTTTTATTGCAAGGGTACGATGAATATAAAGGGGATTTCTTTCCTCCTCCTGTATTTAAAAATACGTGTATGGTGATATAACTCATTAACCAAATATAATTTAGACCTATGTTCTTTTGATTTGAGGTCCTTGGTTTATGACCTTGAAATTGGTCATAGCTTAATTTGACGTTCTAGATTTCGATCTTTGCGTTTTCCTCATATGTTTACATGATAAAGCCATGAGACCTTTTGCAATAGGTTCCAAATCATTTAACCTTGAAAAAAACAACGGAAAATTACGTTGTGTAAACCGGAAGTTGCAATTTTGGTAATATATTAATATAAAAGTAATAGTATATAAAACCAGATATTTTTTGGAATCTGTGTCAAGTAATATTTAAAAAGTATATGAAGTATAAAATAAAATTGAGAATGGAAATGGGGGAGGTGTCAAAGAGACAACAACCCGACTATAGAGCAGACAACAGCATAAGGTCACCAACAGGTCTTCAATGCAGCGAGAAATTCCTCACCCGGAGGCGTCCTTCAGCTGGCCCCTAAACAAATATATATACTAGTTCAATGATAATGAACGCCATACTTAACTCCAAATTTTACACAAGAAACTAAAATTAAAAATAATACAAGACTAACTAAGGCCAAAAATTACATTTTTCAAACCGGAAGTAACACATTATTTCCATTATTTAAAAAAATATTGCATAGAAACCACATTCTTTTGGAATCAGCGTACAATAAGCTATCATCTGACAATTGAAATGACATTTTAAACCTAATTTTACTACTTTCATATAAAAAAAACATGGTTTTTGGTGGAAAGACCTTCAATTGTTCTCTGAACAATTGGTTTTTAATTATTATTTTTTTCCCTCCAAATTATGTTCCAGCGATAAATGTTTGTTTCGCAATATGTCGCTTAGATATTTCTCATATTGTATCGTATAGTTTATGCGCTTTTAAAATTCACCCTGCTAAGCCGAACAATTTTCTTTGTAAGAAGTCTCCCTATTCACTGTTATCATCTGTGTGCATCTCCTTCGTAACAAAAAATTATATCGACAAAATTCTTTTAACAAATGGTTCATTACATCTCCAGGAATTTTCGACTTATTTGGATCGAAGCGATTCGATACAATTTTATCGGGGTTATCTACCTTTACACAATAAATTTGTCGGTATGTGTTTTCATCTCATCAATCGTTAACCGTATAACCCTGGAATGTTTTTATTTGAGGCCTCTGGGTTCTATCTTAGAAAATTAGATCAAGGTCAAAGGTCAAGATCAAGTTCTCAATGTGACTTTTCATTGTTTCAGCATTTTCTCTCACACCTTTAAAAATATGTATAAAAGAACAAGTGCAAAATGTTTGCTTAATTATAATGTAGATATGTTACATTTGGTTTGAAGTAATTTAATGGTACCTAATAGGAGTTAGTGCCCCTGAAATGTGTAATTACCAGGTTTATTGATTATTACTTCAACTTGGTTCATATGTATAGCCTATGAACTTTACCAAAATGTTGGGTGACATATGACCTTGAAAAATTCCAACCGAAAGTGACCTGGAGAAAACTGGAAGTAGAAATTTTGCACATTTTTTTTTAAAAGAGTACTCGGAATCCATATATGTTGTAATCAAGTAAAAGTATATAGCATCTTCATATTTTTGGAATCACTGTTATAGAAGCTATCATATGAGACTGGAAATGACATTTACTCCATCGGAAGTAGCACATTATCTCCGTTCTTTAACTCAAAAGTATATGAAAACCATTCATTTGTTGAATCAGTATGAAGAAACTTATTTCTTCTTATAATGTCTTTGATTTGGAAAAACTTTCAATTCTCTGAACATTTGATTTTTAATTTTAGGTTGTATCTTCATTGAAGTTCGTAAATCCAACGGGGCAAAAAAACAACAAGAAGTAATTAAAAAAATTTCAGCATTCTTATTAACAGGACATAAGCATAAGAAAACTACAACATTCACGCTTAACTTGATACCTTTTGAAAAGAATTCAAAATAGAAATTGACAGGTTATAAATCTGCAAATAATTGTAGGAACTATAATTGTTAGTTTCCGGCATGAATACAGTTTGTTTTACATTCTTTTTTTTTTTTTATTAATTATATCTTTTTTTTGTTATTTACTCCCTGATTGTTCATGAGGCTGGTACAAAAGGGTTTCTATTGATAACAAATAAATGATGAAGATAAATTAGTTTCCATGTAAGAGTAATCCTTTTGAACAAAAGAACATCTTTCAAATATCAATTATAAAAAAAAAAGTATATGAACACCATGTTTAACCAGAGTACGTTGCACTAATGACACTTACCAAATACAAAATTTGAAAGAAAATATATGAAATATAAAAGAATAAGTTAGAGTTCTTTCATACTAAAATTAGAGTAAATAATATTTCTTTTTTTGTTTTCTTTATTGAAATTAAAACTTCTTGACAAAAACACTCAAAGTTTATATCAATTGAGTTAAGATAAACTTGTTTTTTTAGTTACAAAAACAGTTCCCATACTTTATAATGCATTATTTTTAAAGACAGACATACTGACAACAACCGTGTCTGATTTTAGTCATGTTTTCCTATCAATTCTGCATTTATGCATTCATAGAAAAATACACAATTTCACAGGTTTCTGTAGCATTCCTGACACTGTTTATATACAACCATTAAATGAAAAACATATTTGAATTTAAGAATTACAAATCTAACATTTCTATTTAAAAGAAATATAGTAAAGGAGTGTTTTTTCATTTATTGGCCACACTTTTGTATTTTGTCTGATCAAAAATGTAACAAAATTGCCAATATATCTAAAATTATTTAAAATTATCTTCAATCTTGTTTTGAAATAGTAGTTGAAGTAGATCCCCAATTGGTTCTGGTCCATAAATGATTTTTTTTAAATGATAAATATACTCAAAGCAAACATATATGATTTCGGGCACAAATAGCT